>OX421883.1:51186090-51391090 GCA_949128085.1 Cetonia aurata | reverse complement strand
CCTATCAAATCTACTGTTAGATTTTTGAACTTTGTATAAACAATAGATTGTAAACAAATGTGTACTTAACATGGTACTTAAGCATTCTACGATATACTGTTGAAGCAAGATTGATAAACTGAATAAATCGGTAATGAAATCTGTAACGCATGTATTAGGTTCGTGATGGAGTGATCATCATGAGCATACAGAACAATCATTTCGAGTCCTAGTGTGAGTCGCAGAGTCGCAGTTTGGGTACTGTAGAGTTGCGATATGTTAACGTGTCGTGAGCAGTAAAGAGCCATTAGTGGCTAATGAATAGTGAAAAGGAAAGGAAAGAAAAAATAACCTCAAGGGATGTTGACAACACATGTTCACAGTTGAAATAGTAGTGGAATGACAATATCCGTTATATTTTCTTTTTATCAGTAAAGGTTTATGCAAAAGTGAATCAAAAGATCCAAACAAATACAAATTTAA
This sequence comes from Cetonia aurata, assembly GCA_949128085.1. Taxonomy (NCBI): domain Eukaryota; kingdom Metazoa; phylum Arthropoda; class Insecta; order Coleoptera; family Scarabaeidae; genus Cetonia; species Cetonia aurata. The sequence goes on along the minus strand of OX421883.1, from coordinate 51,390,628 downwards.
CAAAATTTAAAGGAAGTAATATACTTGAATAGTAAATAGTAGCGGAATTAACGATATACATAACCTCTGCTTACTGCTTGCAGCTGTTTGTTTTGATCGTTTCGTAGAGTCATAGAATAAAAGCATAGTTGTAAGTGAATATCAGCTTGCATTTTGAAATCCCTACCAAACTTGTAATACTTCGTTCACTAGTTAGTACTGCATCGCAAGCATTTTCAAATTCTAAGTATCTATTTAGAATTCTATTTCGAAGCATTGATTGAGACAGATTTATCTTTTCGTGTTTTAATTCCTCACAAGATTTGTGAGATCCGCTGTAATTTTGACACGTGACTTGCAATTGCAACATTGGGATTATTTTCATAGCTGAATCACTGATAATACAATAAATCTATCGGTTCCTAACTCTTTTGCTTTTTTTGCTGATACGTTTTGGTTTAGATTTTATACTAGATACTGTGATAAACTGCGCTGATGTGTCTTATCCATTACAACGTTTCAGTTCCTTTTTATATTCATCGGTAGATGTTACATCCTCTAAAGTTTACTTACTAATCATGCTATAACTATACTTCCGTTCAGCAATATCTTACTATTTAGTAACATTAGAAGGTTAACCTCACTAATTTTCATCTATTTAACTTTTCTGCTTTTTTTTTTTCATGCTCTGGATTCATAACCCATTGCAATTGCTCAGAAAATAATATACAGGGTTAATCATGCTATATGGCACGGAATATTGTGGCTAAAATACGTGACCTTCAAAAAGTTTCGGTTTTGGGATATATCGGGGTTTAACAGGGTTACCTACTTTTTAAAATTATTTTCATATTATACAGAATGTTCAAAAACCCTTAAAGACATCAAGGCTATGTTTTTTTTTTAAATGGAACCCCCACTATATTATTGCATTTCTGGATTCAGAGATTCAGATTCAAGTCAGATAATTTACCATTATAACAATAATAATGAAGCGTTCAGAAACTTAGAATGTAATTTATAATCCAATAGGATACAACAGCAATAATGGTATTAACATACCAATGATAACATTAAACAGAAGCAAAATATGTATTTAGAACCAAATTAAATCAATTATCTGATATTTCAAAATACTATAGGCAACTGTGGATACATCAGAAGCTTTATTTTTATTTTGGCCACAATATTCCGTGTCGTGTATCGTGTATAATCATTGGTATAACCCTTGTATATTATAAGAAAACTTAACGATATTATAAACACTGAACACTAGTAACCATAGATAGTTTTATAATACAATAATACAATAAATTTGTGTATACTCATACAGAATGGGGCATAGAGATTGTTCTGTCTTGAAGGCGAAAATAAAAGATATTTCTGATAGGAAAAATTTAATTTTGGAATATAAAAGAACACACATGGAAGTTTTTGTTTAAGTTGTTTTAAACAAAATATGCGCAAGCTGGTGGACTGTTGCAGTTTTCATAACTGTGCTCTACGCGTTCCAGCATTTCCATAAGAAATTAGGCTATTTCGTGTCGAACAGCTTTTAAGTTCAAGCACACTTGGTGGGCGATATTTATAAATCTGGAATTTCAAATACCTCTTCAAAACATAATCGCAAAGTGTTAGATCAGGTAACTGCATGGTCCAATAAAAATCAGCAATCCGAGACAAATTGCTCGGCCGCCATAAAAGATCGAATTGTGTGAGCTATTGTGCTTTTCAGTTGAAATCAGACATTTTATAAATGTTTGTCTTTAAGAACTGGTGCAAAAAACCTTTGATTATTTTCAAATGGAAGATATGCATGATTTTAATGTCATTTACCGAAGAAGTCAAACATACGAAGTATATAAAGAAAGATACCCCATTTTGTTTATCTTCTATTAATCGATTGTTATAAGCTAACACAGCACATTTCAATTTCAATTCTAACTTAATATTATAACACAATGACAATGATGCAATAAGTGCAGCGAATATTAAAGACGTAGCATATTCGATCTCATAATGTAGGTATATGACCGCTATTCATAATTATGCTAATTGGTTTATCCCTTTTTAATCCGAGAACTAAGAGATTATGAAACATACATCGAAAGTTTCGTTACTGAACTTAACAAATTTTTAATAGAAATATTAATTAACATGCATTTATGAGAATGCTAGAAACGGTAATGCGATAAACAAAACGTCTTTTTTCAAAAAGTTGGGCGAAGTAGCACCTGAAATCGCTGGAGCAAGTACTAGAAGGATCCTAGATGACAAAACAGTTTTCCTTTTTTTTTATCAAATTTGGACAATTTTTTAAAAAGCTAATAGAAGTTAAAATTTAAAGTCATAGAACACCATCTTCAAGAAATGGTAATTGTATAGTTAGTTACAAATATGATTTGCTAATACTTTGCAGGTTGAATTACACATAGTTAGTGTATATTCTGAGCAAATTGCAGTTTCGTATCGTTTCTAATTCCGAAGATTTTGGTAGTTGGCGAGGACGATCGAAATACTCTCTTAGCGTAACATCTCCGAATATATGTACTTTCAGACTTGCTTCTGTTCGATATTCCGTCAATCTACTTGTTTCTACTGTGATTTCCATATCTAATGCTTATTTTACTATACTATATATACAATAATAAAGAAAACGCAAGCGTTTATGGATGAACGCATAATATGACAACTGTTTTTATCAAAAAATTTTATTAACTGTTGTGAATATGAAATACTCAAGCAAATATATACATTATACAAGCAGGTAACTAAAATTTAATGAATTAATCTTTATTTCTTTGGTAATGTGGTGTAGGTATTGTATAACATTTTTGCGTGAATATTAAACAAAATTTCGGTTTCTTATAATAATTAGGTTGTGAAATGAAACAATATATTTGCCATAGAAAAACAGATTAATTATGTAGATCAATTAGATTCCATAGTGTAAAATTGCAAATTTAAGAGTAATTATCCCGATATTAGCAATTTTTGGAAATACGGTGTAGAATGATTATGAAGGCACGATAGTATAGGTACTTTTCTTCTACGGAAATTACGTCTTACGTACGCAACCTTTTATAAATAAAGGTTTTTTAGGTTAAGTCAACACAAAACGCGTCGAAGTCGAAAAATTGCTCTTTTATCGGCGAAAAACCGTTAAAAACAAGTACTATTATTATATTGAAAAAAAAAATGACATATTTGTACATTATTTTTAGTAAAAAGAGTACATTTGTATTTACCACAAATTGCATATTATATTATACGTTAAATAACTGGTCGGTGGCGGGCAATATTTTTTTCATGAATATGTATTTTAGGACGCTTATCTATTATTTTCACACTCACAAGTCAACCCTCACAACTCTCTACAAATTAACACGAACACCACTCCAGTAACGGTTAACTGTCGCGAAATTAATAGGGTCTATTCGCTAACGCTAACCAATTTCATAATGCAATCTTTGTAATATCACCATCTATGGGCATGGCGGGTACTACACTATCACACATTTTTCATGTAAATATATTGTTAATAAATTTATAATAAAAATAGTGAATATGTTATAGTATGGTGTAATGTACCATAGTTACATGTTCGCCTTTTAGAATAAAGGAGGTATATGTAAGTACCTACGTATTATGAAATCTTTTAAAATAAATCATTGTTGAATATCTTTGATGGTGTAATACGTTCTATTTTGCTTTCAGGGAAAATACTGATATATTATACCTACATTTTAAAATATATTTGTTTGAGTCTAAAAAAATATATCAAACAAAAATAATTGTCAATTCAAACAAATTAAAGTTGTTGCTTTAAAAAAATATTGTTTGATACAAATAAATTATTGTTCAGTCAAAAAGTAATATCAAAGATATACATTTGTTTTAGCTACTATACCGACTCCTTCTTAGATCATCAATTACGCCTTTCGTATAACACAGACACAACAAAGGCATACGATGCACGAATGTGTCCACTATATAGTTGAGATCATTTTTATAGACCTATATATTGAAATGGAGACGTGAGGGGTCCGGATCCGGGCTGTCGAGTTAATCAGCTGATATCGTTTACTCATAAGGGTATCAATCATAATAGTAGCACGAGTTACAAATTGCTATAACCATATAAATTTTATCCATGCAGTATTTGAAGTAGCTTCATCCGATATAGCAATAAATTTACTATACGGCATTATAAACAATATCAGATGTGTAATCGATTTTCTGATAATTAGTTTCTAATTATTTCAACAATTGAGTATCCTATAGACAATTTTATTTCTGATAAAAAGATAGCTGTAGTGTAACACTTGAAATAGGTTAAATTGAAACATTGGGGAAAAACAATATTTTCAATTCAACGTAACTGTTTCCCCGATGAATACGCAATCACATCGTTTTTTACATGGAAGTATGCAAATTTCCGTATTTTACACATGAAACGTCTGATTTGTTTGGGTATTTAAAATATTCTATATGTGTGGTTCATAAACCTCTCGATCACTGCTGACTGTTAATATTCTGCGTATCAGAACTTTTCCCAGCGGATTGCAATTTATTCCTGTTTACGTTTTTCCACGTAATGTTAAACGTGACTAAATATAGAGCATTTAATGATTGCTGATTGCCTTTGATTTATGGAAGTGACATTGCGATTCATTTACCACGATACAGATTATGATAAGTTTTGTAAATGTGATATGTTTGGTAAGATGCAGGAGAGGTACTACGCTGGGGCACTCTTCAGGCCAAATTTCGGAGCATGTGATTGGCCATGCTATGTACACGATCCTGTAATCTATCTACTAATACTACTTCATCGTCTTTAGATCCTCCATGTTTACTTTTCTCCCATTGAACATACTTCACACTTCAATACAGTGCTCAAGATATGCGAATGCATTTCTGTTTTATACAAAAAAAAATATTTTTAGATCTCAAGAAAATATTTTTATATAGAGTAATTCGAATGTATTACATAACGTAAAAGAATGCAATAATTGAATAAAGTTACTGAATTCAACCATATCTGTAGGTAAAATTACTATCATACATCGTATACACCTGGTGCCCCAGTTCATAGATCCGTGCCCATAACTTTTTTATTTATGGATATCTTTCTATAAAATTTGGAATGTACTATTCACGGTAATAATTTTTTTCATCAATTCTGGTTTTACCGGATATGAGAACAAATTTAAAGTTTTAAATGGAACACCTCGAACATATTGCATATTCCGGTTCCGCGTAATTTTCAGAAAATATATAATTTGTTAGTTTTTCCTTCCTTGGTTACCAAAACTTTGGTAATTCTATGATTCAATCTAGGGCGCCTCTAAACCCTTATTTCCATAGTAGAGAGAACCGCAGATATAGCTAGAGAATGCGATAGCGATGAAAGTGTGTTTACACTTGGAGTGACGCTGATGACGATACTAGGCGTCATCAGCGTCACTCAAATAACAAAAAAATTCTTACAAAAAGTCAAATAAATATTGAATACATTAATAATTCATAAAATTAATCACTTACAGATTTTGTTCAAAAAGAGCATCATTCGACATAACACATTTCATATCGAACAAATAAATCGCTGGAAATTGGTGCTGTAATCATATTCCATACATTCGAAATCTTAAGTTTCAAGTCGTCTAAGTTCGTAACTGAAATAGAATACAAAATTTCTTTCAAATACCCCCACGAAAAGAAGTCCAAAGGGCTAAAGTCTGGCGAGTGAGCTGGCCATTGAATCCCAATAGATGGATTGGTGCTAACGCTCCCAGTGCCAATCCATCTGATGAGGTGTACATGATTTTAATACTCGGCAACCAACCTCGAGTTATGAGATGGAGCGTCATCCTTTTACCATCACAACTCATTGCGCTCTGGTAATGGAATCTTGCATTTTATAAAAAAATTAAAAATCACGTTGCCCTGTCGAAGTTCCTTCGAAGGTATATGACCCAATGATATGTCCATTAAATAATCCGCACCAAATGTTGACACCTTATACTATTTGAAAATGAGTCGCAAGCATCCACTGAGGATTTTCTGGAGTCGAGTAATGGCAGTAGTGGTGATTCACCATCCCGTTGTACGCATAGCCCGCTCGCCTGGTGGCATTTTTCGGTTCTAATTGTGTTTGGAATTTTTTCTTTTGACTTGTATAAATCGTTATGATTTTAAGGTAAATATTACTATTCTTAAAAATTTAATTCAAGAATTCAAAAATTTTGCTCCAAGACTAATGCTTTCTAATGCAAGTAAACGATATTCTTAAGTGGAGAAAAGTAGTTTTAACCAAGACTGCTAGCCTCTTGCGTCGAAATTATGCTGTTAAGACAATTTTTTCTTGCGTTAAGAAGTTTTTGTCTTGCCGATATTCAAAACGTAGATTGATTTGGTCCAAGACAAATTTATTTAGGGTAAGCATGTATTTTTCTGTGTGTAACTATTAACAGAACAACTAGAAACTACAAATCTTACACTCTTTTGTATTCTACGCCTACTAGAACTTGACAAATTAGATACACTCCGCCAGTTTTTTTTTTTTTTCATAAAAAGCGATTGTTTTAAATGCAGCGTCATAAATCCTCAGTTTTAATTTGAAAAGGATGAGTTGATGTTATTTTGAGTGTTTTCATTATCTGTTGAATTTTTGAAATCCGACGTTTCGGTAGTGGTTGTACTTTCGTTATCAGGGTAACCCTGATTTGTTAATTCCATAGTTTGCTATAAAATTGCAGTATCTCTTCTCGGGTAGATTGCCTTATGCGTATTTTTGCTTTTGGTTTTGTTAAATTCGATACTTGAATTTAAAACTTCAAAATTATACATCTTTCAAATTCTAGTTCGAAATATTCATAATGCAGGTATACGTCAACAATACTTATATATATTTATTTTTCGGTTTAGGATTAAATTATTTCCGAGAAATGTGATGTAAAAGTAATACAGATATAATTTTGTAACAATTGTGTGATAAGATTGCTAAATGTAGATAAACAGACCATTTACTATCAATAATTGGAAAAATTGTATGTGCATTTAATTGTATAGGGTCGTACTATAGGCAACCCATCTTACACAGTAATTTTTAAAAGTTGCGACAATAAAATTTGTTTGGATTATAAAGGGCAAGGAATATCTAATTGCCGACTTAAAGAAAATCCTTAAGCAAAAACAAACCTCAAAGGGATCAGGATACCCCGGGGCTAAAAACTAAATATGAATATTTAGGAAAACTTTATAAAAAACAATATTATTATGTTTGACCTGGAAACAACTAGTAGCAATATTGTAATCACTACAATAAGCAATCTTAAGGAGAGTAAATAAAACTCAAATGGCACATTGGAATGCCGGTTTTTTATTCTACATTTGTTTTAAGAAATCAATCGATTTCTTTGAATTTTTAGTATGAAATATATAAATCGATGCACTTATATATATCCTGTACAAAAGCATATGTTAACGGTATGTTTCTTAAAATTGGGCGCTTAAATGTAAGATCAATTATAACAAATTTCCGAGAACTAAGAAACCTTCTCCTACAAAAGAACTTCGATATTTTGGCTGGGAACATTTCCTCATCGAAGGTTTGCCGGAGTTCATTTGCTTCTCTGACCATTTTGTACGTCTGGAAGATTTTAATATAGATTTACTCGACATTTCTGATAGCAAGAGGGCCACGAAACCATCTTCAAAGTTACAACAGTGTGCAACTGATTCAGCAACCCACTTGCCCTGTGCATCTATCCTGATTGATCTGAAAGTAATTAACTCGGTGGACTTGGTGAAAAGCATAATATAATACCAACCCATATCTCTGACTATTATGGCGTCTTCTGCAGTTTTAGACTCAATAGTAAATCAGCAATAAAGTTAAGATATGTTCGTTTAAACACTTCGAGAAGGAGCAGTTCTGCATTAATTTGCATCAGGTTTCGTGAGACTCTATATATGATCTTCAGGATGTAAATTAGTTTGTTTTTTCAATGCCAATGATTTGCATTTGTTCAATCGTCATGCACCGATTAAAACCATTTCCACTTCTAAACATCCTGTTTCATGGTTTACTTATAACATAAAGCTTTCTTTTAACTCGCGAAATAAGGCATTAAAGCGTTTCATAAATAAAAAAAAATGGGTGCATATAGAACCCACTTCGCCTGTTTGTGGAATGTAAATTGAAGCCGAACGTACCGTACCTATCTACGATTGCGGTTTCTTTACAATCAAAAACATAAGGATTCAAGACATATCTATCGCTTTCACATAGGCAAACACAACTTCTTTTGATCATTATAAGAACAATATTCTTTTATATTATACAATGAAAGAAGATATCCGAAGTATTTAAATTATAATTAGTTGAAAGATTCATAATTAGATTTTTTTATAAAAGTGATAATGAAATAAAAATGCGTACTTCCTAATTGGAATCATTTACTCTCTGAAACTAGCGGTTTCAGTGTTAAACCATCATCAGGCGAAAAATAAGGGTTGAAAACTAGTAGCTTTCATACATCATTTGATTTTATAAAACAAGGAATACTAAGTGAATGAAAAATGGTGTGTAGTGTCGCGGGGCGTACCATCTGTGACACTGTCGGATAAAATCGATTATTATATGAAAGCTACTAGCTTTCAACCCTTACTTATTCGCCTGATGATGGTTTAACACCGAAATCGGTAGCTTCATATAGTAAATTATTCCAATTAGGAAGTACGCATATTTATTTCATTATCACCTTTATTTAAATTATAGGTTGTATTTCGCCGCAACATTAACGCCCGAAATAGTAGACGAGAAAGAATTATATTATATTAAAACTACAATCCAATAACAAACTAAAGATTTTAAACTACAATATACAAGTTGTCTCTAGTAAAATTGAGGCGCTGCTTCGAGCTATACAAGAAAAGGAAATTGACATCATTGGCCTAACAGAACATTTCTTAAGCAAAGAAAAGCTGGGCACATTTAATGTGGCATCGTACCGCATAATAAGCTTTCCCTGCAGAATCAATGGTATTCATGGAAGCTCAATCCTAATGTTGAAGAAACAAATTAAGGCGATTGAAAGAAAAGATATAATGGCGTTATCAACTGACAAAGAAATAAATCACTAAAAATAAAATAATTATAGTAGTCATCTATAGACCACCTGCAGGGAATATCGAAATATTTTTAGATAAAATAGAACAACTTATATCTATATCACAAAAAGAAAAAATATAAAAAAAGTACTTATAGCAGGAGATTTTAATATTGATTTCAACATGATGATCTACACAAAAATTACTTGATATAGAGGGTGTTTTGAAACATCGTTTGAAGATTTTAAGGGCATGGAGTACGATCGAAAATAAGGTTAAAAGTCATAATAAACATATGTTCACAAATCAACCGTTTACGAGATAACAGCGAGTGTTCCTAGTAGTACATGGATATAACATATCCCAGTAAACAGGTGCTTATCAGCTATTGTTTTATGACAGTTTAATTTGACGTTTTGTGCAATTTGTAGCAATTACAATGGTTGCGTATTCTAATGCTTAAATGAGCGATATGGTGTTCATGTACGGTCGTGCTAATGGGAATTCTTTACAAGCACGTCGCTTCTATGCTGAAAGGTTTTCTGATCGCCAACTGCCTTCGCATGTGATGTTTCGGACGGTGTTTCAACGACTAAGGAAACTGGTTCGTTTGAGAAGCGGTCTTCTGATACTGGACGGCAGAGATTAGCATGTACTCCACAGATAGAAGATCGAATTTTGAATATTATTGATGAAAATCCCGAAACTAGTGTTAGAAGAATTTCGACTCAAGTGGGTGTAAGCAGCAATCTTGTTTGGAGAACTCTTCATGAGCAACTCCTATACCCCTACCATATCCAACGGGTACAAACCCTTACTGCTCCGGATTATCAAGCGAGAAGGGCTTTCTGTGAGTGGCTTTTGCGAATAGCTGCTGATCGGCCAGATTTCGCCGATAACATCCTTTTCACTGATGAAGCTGGTTTTACTAAAAATGGAATATTTAATTTCCACAACAATCACGTTTGGTGTGACGAGAATCCTCATGCTACCGTTGAAGCTCGGCACCAGCAACGTTTCTCTCTAAACATCTGGTTAGGCATGATAGGGGAACGGTTGTTAGGACTGATTGTTTTGCCACAACGCTTAACAGGTCCTGCATACCTCGAGTTCTTGGAAAATACTTTACCTGAACTTTTGGAAGATTTACCTATAAATCTAAGACTGAACCTCTGGTTTATGCAAGATGGAGCTCCACCGCACTTTACGCGTGCTGTTAGGGAACATCTTAACAATGAATTTCCTGGGAGATGGATAGGGCGAGCAGGTCCCATTGCTTGGCCTCCAAGGTCTCCCGATCTAAACCCGTTGGACTTTAGTATCTGGGGTTATTTGAAAAGTTTAGTGTACGCAACACCGGTAAACGATCTTCCAGAGTTGCGCCAACGAATAGAACACTGTTGCCAGATAATACGAGAAAAACCCTTGTTTTTCGAAAGAGTGCGCGCTTCCCTTGAAAGCAGATGTAGATCCTGTGTCGAAATGGAAGGACGTCATTTTGAACATCTTCTTTAGTTATAATCTATTTTATGTTAAAATACAATAACATCTGAATAAAAACCGCTAAAGCAAACTTATTCTGCATTTGCGATAAAATCGCTGTTATCTCGTAAACAGTTAATTTGTGGACATATCTTTTTTATGAGTTTTAACCTTATTTTCGATAGTACTACATGCCCTTAAAATCTTTAAACGATGTTTCAAAACAGCCTGTATGTAGGTACTCAACAGGTGTAACTTGCAGCAAACTTTTTTGATTCCTTCAGAATTACAGAAAGTTCCTCTACACTAATTGATAATATTTTCACGAATATGGATCTGTCGACAGTGAAAAAACTAACAACCAACTTTCACTAATCCACTGAAATCTCTAAAATTAATGCAATCGTCACTATGGCAGTGTATTAAAATTTACAATCACTTACCTTCAGCTTTAAAACAAATGCCATGTAGGCAATTTAAAACAACATTAAAAAATATTTATACAAACAATCCTTTTATAACGTAAATGAGTTTTTTAATGCACCTAATATTCTGTAATTGTTTACTGTATTTATATTTCTAACATTTTGTGTATTTGTTATTTTTGTGTTTCTTTCATGTATCTATATATATATATTGACGTATTCTACGCTGTAAGGCATAATGGAATACAGATGGATTATTATATATTATATCAAACAGATTGTAAATAAGAGAATGGCAAACAAGAAGATCCCAACCTGGCCAAGTAAAATTTGGAGTTCCGCAGGGGTCCATTTTGGGCCCTCTGCTTTTCATCATCTCAGTAACTGACCTTCCAGCCAATTTGCAGAATGCCGAGATATGCCTATGTGCGGACGACACCTCCTCCCTAGTAACAGCAGTGGACCAAACAACTGTAGTGCAAGAAGGTAGGAGAGCCGCGAACGATGCCAACGACTGGTTTGAAGCCAATAAACTTAAAGTAAAGATAGCAAAAACCTAAAATCTCAAATTTTGCCCTCGTAAATTGCCCTAGCAATCAATCGGCTAAAATAAACTTTCTTGGTATTACCATCTACCACCGCCTCAAATGGTATGACCATATTGAAGTATTGGCAACAAGACTGTCGTCGACTCTATTTGCCATAAAAAGACTAACACAAGTAGCAGACCGTCAAACGACAAAGCTAGCATAGTTCGCTAACTTTCACTCTGTCATGTGTTACTGCATTATATTTTGGGAGATGTCGTCTGAATCAACCAGGATTTTCATTCTGCAAAAGAGCTAGAGAAGATATGTTTGCCGCTTATGAATGAGGAATAGTTGCAGGACGTATTTTAAAACATCAAAAATACTTACGTTGACGTCAGCGTCTGTGCTACACATAGTTGTATATGGTCACCAAAATTAAGATACATTTCCTGTAAATAAATTCACCACTACAACAGGAGAACATGGGATGAATTGAGATTTTCTTGCTATCGTCTTCTCGCTCCCAACAAGCGGTAAATTATTGGGGAAGTAGATTGTATAATAAAATGCCAAATCATCTCAAAGAACTGCCAAACCATCGTTTTAAAAGGAAAATAAAAGAAATGCTTATCAAACAGGAACTATACAGCATGGACGAGTTCTTGGTGAAATAATATATAGGTGCCTTTTCTTTCGGTATTTCTTATTGTTTTCATTGTTTCTTTGTTTTATTTGTTATTGTGTGTTATTTATATGTCATTTATTTTAAATATATTAACTATATAAATTTAGCCTTATAATTTGACCATTAAAATTGTAAATTAGATACAAAGCTTACTGGTATTAAGGCAGTAATTATGTAATATTTATTAAAAATATATCTTTCTATTATTATTATTTAATTGATCTGACAGTCAATGTAACTTTGCTTTGTAAATCTTTATCAGCGCCTTAAAATCCCCCATGATTATTACCGAACTTCTTTCCTACTTGTTGTAGTTCCTCCTGAAATATATCCTACTCATTTGCACTATAATTTTTTCCGGATCCATACAGATTACAATTTTCGTAGGTTCCTCTTTCTTCAGTTTAATCGTTTATTCCTGCCACAGCTCTTTTGTTTATGTCAACTCCACTATAAATTATCTGATGTCCCTTAATCATTTTTTTGGTTTCCGTTTCTTCTATCCATGTCTCTACCTTTTTAGCAATAGTTCTGATATTCCATGTCCTAGTTTTGTAAAAAAAAATTCTTCTCATTTTGATTATATATTTATTACTTCTTGTTGCAGTGTTACTCTCAATACTATTATCCATTTCAATTGCAGTATCCTTTATCGATTGGTCCTTAATTTCTTCAATTTTTATTAGTTTTTGGTTCCAGTTTATTTTTGGTACTGTTCCAGAGCCATTCCAGTCCATCAGGGATAAGTTTCTTCATATCATTTTTGCTTGATCTGCCTTTTCTTGTATTTTACTTCGTACAGTTGTTTCAGTAGTTGTTAGTTCCTCAGTTATAAATATTTTTTTGGTTTTAACTCTTTTAGTTTATCTTCATATTATATTTTTTACTTTTGCCATCGTATTTCTACATGTTTTTTCACCCAGTTTAATTGCTTTTTCTATGTCGATTGACACTTGCACATGTTGCTCCATAAAGTTTCTTACAATTTCGGTTAGGGGTTTTTCTTCTTGGGTCTCTATTTTTAAACCAGTTAACACTAAGTTTTTTTTTTCTTTCTTTAATTTGCTTTCCATTTTTGATTATTCCCGTTTCTTTTCTTATCATTCTCCATCTTTCTAATTTTGTTTTCTTGTTTTATACTTTTATTTTCTTCATTAAGTAATCCCAAATCTTTATTACAATTATTTTGTTCTATTATTATTTCTTTTGTTTCTTAAATAGTTAAATGTCTCATCATTTCTATTAACATAATTATTTTGTGTTCTTAGTTTGTCTGTGTCTTAACAGGTGTTCTTGCAATTTTATGTTTTCTTGGAAAGAATATTTGCTCTTATCTTCACTTTTCCTCTTACTTACATTCAATTAACCCTTATCGGCGCTTAACATCTTGTTTATCTACTATCGACGCAGTTCTGCAAAACTGGTTGTCTACACCGTCCTATAGCTCTTACCAAGTCGCCCGATTTTTGAATCTCAAACAACGTTAATAAGATCTATTTCTGAGTCATACTCCTGAGTACTCATCGATACCAGAGATAAGTTACCTCAGGAGATAGGTAACTCACTTATATATATTTGTTAATATTTTTCGTCTAAAGTACCAAGGGACGTTCCTAGAGGGCGCTCAACAAAACAATATTAAAGTATGCTTTATTTATTTTTTGATTTTTTAATATTTATAATTTGAACATACAATTTAAATAAAGAAAACTACCTTTTGCCTAAAGATAACATTTTATTTTACAATATAGACAACATGCTACGGGATTACATATTTTATACATATAATTAACATGACATTTAAAATATATTTATTAATGTTATACTTATGTTAATCTAGCTTAAATACACACCTTAAATAACTAAGTATAATGTGTAACTAACACCTACAAATGAGAGAATATTTAGTGGACTCTAGAACATATAGCTCAGTTCATACTCACTAAACTATCCGATAAAGTGCACTTTGTAAATGTTTGTCGAATACAAAACTAAAACATCGCAGAGTAAATAAATTAAAACACCACTAATACTTTTAAAAAAACAAAAATAATTTCTATGGAAATAGCAAATACGTGACAGACGCGTAGTTAAACCAGAAATGACAATCACATGAATGCATATAATATGTAATACTAGTAATACATGTATGCATGAATGAAGACAAAGGGATGCTAGAGGCAACCATGATGCAACTCTAAAAAACAGAACCACCAACCTAAACTTTGTATACAACCTAAACAAAGCAACTTCCCCAATTTGGACTCACAGCGCCATCTAGAAAAGTCCTTTGTCACCACTAATTTTTGTTAACAGTTTGGCCCATTAACTTACCCATCTCCTTTAGAGTATTGTCTCTGTCGATACTATGACGATCGCTCGAAATAATTGTCGTCGAGAGGCGATATTTGGCGATATTAGCTAATGTGAAGCGGTATTAGAATATCTAAGTCGATATGTGAGGATCGCCGAATATCCGTATGCAATAAAATCGGAGAAAATCCTATAATCTTATAATCTAATTATGCTTATTAGACTATATACGTATAGGTAAGTATATGAGAGAATAAAAATTGTTGTTTATTGTTCATTTAAATGGTATAAAATATAAACACATATTTATACATATGTACAATATAACTTTTTCGCAAGAACTTCGTTAGCATTAGTGTTGGAATGAAACCGTAAAATCCAATCCACATATTAGGTAATACAACGTATTTTTAAAATAGATATTTCTTTCTACCTTTCTGATTTTAATTTAGATTATTCCTAAAGTTAGGAATCCAGTAATGCACGTGGGCGCAACGGCGTTTCGAATAAATGAGACCCAAGTACGTCAACTCACTCAACTGACTCACAACCACGGGTATGAAAAGGTAATACGCGTTATTGGCAACAAACGAACATAGTCGCAATGAAATTGACCCGAGTAATGGTCACCAACTATCAGTGATACGCAAGAAATACAACTTCAGTTTGTTAAATTAATGTTGGCAAGTATTGCTGCCAAAAACGTAATGTTCCAAGTACGGGTAAATGACGGGTAACCTCGAGAAAAATTACCGTTTGTTTTCAATAGATTTGTTATAATTTTCCACGCTCTTCCCACCATTATGACGATTTTGCAACTTTTCCCGCTAACATTCCACAGTTGCAGTTTGCCCGCCAATAGTGTTCAGACATCGTTCTCTGTGCTCTTCAAAACGTAAGTAATAAAATTTGATTTTTGGATAAAATTACTAAATTTATAGATATGCCTAAGATATATAGCATTGCAAATTTCCTGGGTGTCCAAGGGTTTATAGGGCTAAGGAATCAATTCGCTTTCATAAATTCCCAAAACATCCACCAATGCTGAAAATTTGGAAGGAAATATGTCATCTAGATGATTCTGCATAGGTACAAAACTTTAGAATATGTTCTAGGCACTTCAATAGTTCGGATTACAATCATCACCATTTAAAGATGTATCTCAATCGTGATGCTGTCCCTTATGCAAACTTTTCAAATGTTAGTAATGAATTATCTCCATTATCACCTACTTGTGGGAACCAATTAGAACAAGATAATAGCAATTCATCTTCGAATTCATGTCTTCCACCAATAAATCATGATTATTGCACGTTGGTTACAGCTTCTGTAAAATTTATTAAACATTCCTACTGCAGAGGCATCTAAGTATGTTGCTGGTTTCATTCTTTCCCAAATTGATGTGTCCGGCTGTTCAGTTTGTATTGAAAATTTATATTCTTCTGAGGTTCTCCGACAACATTTATTTGTAAGTTTTAGAGAAATTGATGATGCCAATAAAATACTTAGATATGCAGCTAGTAGGTTTATCGAATTGGTTAATATTATTCATCATAGTGTATTCAAATATCTTCATTGTGTCTTTCACCGTTAGAAAGCATTTTTCTAGAAGAAAATCAGTTCGTCGTTAGTCAGTTTCAAGAGTGCCCCAAACATTCTCCTCAAGTTAGCTTCATCAAGAAATGTGTTGGGCTGTATCTATAAATACGTAAGAGAAAAGGGAGTTTCCCTAAAAAAATCACAATCCAAGGGCCATTTTAATAAATTATCCATTTTTTATAATGCCTAATTCAAATATTTGCCGTTTAAATACTTCAAAATTGAGTAAGCTAAATTTAATGCAGGCACAGAGGACATTCTTTTAAGATATTTATTTATCCCGTGTTATTAGAATTTATTTTTATTTTTGAATTTTCAGAGTTTATTGTTGTTTTTCTGCTTTCAGAGTTTATGTTCATTTGTTGTTTAAATTTTCATTATATTTTCATGATTTGTTTTTAAAGCTCATTCATGATTTGACTTACTAGAGTTTATTTTAATTTTTATCTCTTTAGAGTTTATTTTTAGGTTAAATTAGATATGTCTGTGATTTCTGCAAATTAATCATATTGTTCAATATTTACACCTAATATTTAATTTAACGTTGCCGTAACTAAATTTATTCTAATTTTCGATCTTTTATTGTAATTATTCATAATTGATAAATGATAAGGCAGAAAGACATTACGATTATTAGGTAGTGAAAAATTTTACAATCTCAAAAATTATTAAAAGTCGCATTAAAAATGTAATCGCGACATTGTTAAATTAAATGTAAGCTGTAAGTACGACCCATTATTAGCAGACGTATCACACTGATGAGATTAAGGAAAATCGAAACATATCTAATTTTTCAAATCTCGCGCTATATTTCGTAAGCACAGTCCATTCGTATTTCTATGTTTAGCCGTTTGACCCGGGGGGCGCTGTGATAATGCAATCGTGACGTCACATGTTTCCAACGAAATGTACAGGATTTGCGGTTCTCTTTATTGTTATTCTGTGCTCACAACACAACATTATACCTACGAGAACTTTCCCGCTAAATCTAACCTCGAACACTTCTATAATCTGGGAGTTTTACCACCGCACCAGACCTTGAACCGTCAGTTTACCACTCGTTCGATAGAGAGCGCTTCCGTCATCGACCAGCAAGATAGTGTTTAGCCGCCACGATTCTTGTTGCATGATAACATTTATAACCTATTGATCTATAATGTTTTGCTTGACTAAATGAGCCCTACCAACCTTACCGTGGCAACGCCTGCAAGACTGCAAAGCGCACTCTCTGTAGATTGACAAATTGTTGTAAGTATTGTCAAAGTCGTGCATGCTAAAGGTGCGTTTTTATTGCTAAGTCCAACGAAAATGCACCTTTACTCATTGAATACAAAGAATGTCACTTCTCGCCTTGCCTATTGGCTAAATAAATTATGCGGTTTATTATGGTTTATTTTTTCCAGGATGTTCCAAAAATGTTGTCTGGTAACTAAGGGTTAATTCTTACGTTTTTTGCAGTCGCTGACAAAATATATTGTCCGCGACTGTTAAAAAGAATGTCCACTAAATAGAGACTACCTTCGCATTATTTAAGACTAATCCAGCGTATTTGGAGAATTTTTAAGTGTCAACTACATTAAGGTGTCTGTTAAAAAACGTTACCTACATGCCTAGTACCATTAACCATATTGATGTATTTGAGATTGTCGGTATAAAAAAAACCAATTGCTTTAAATTTATATTAAAAAAGAAGGCTGTTCAGAAAATAACACAACTTTAAAAACACCTGTCGATGACTGTTCTGATTATTAGCTCTTTATAAAAGTTATCTGTTTTGAAGTAATAATTTTCGATTTTATTTATGTATCTTATTAAGCCTTTCTAGTACACTTAATCCAGGTAGCGTTAATCCTATTAATTTCTTTTTTAATTAAATTAATAATGATGGGGATTAATGTAAGTGATTGGTGATTGCATCGTATACTTGTTTTGAGCTGCTTCCAGATTCACTGAAGCGGCCTCGAAATATAACGTTGCGGCTGCAAAGGCAACGCATGAAAGCCGTATACCTTTCCAGCAATTCTTGATACAGTAAACTCCTACAACATAGATTTTAGGTTTTTTTTTAGCTTTTGTTTTTCTTGATTTTCTAGTTATACAATTTGTTTTTCAATACCAATACTAAATAAAATCTTCCATTTTACCAAGATTATTCTTTTTTATTCACGATCATCACATTATAAACGGAGTTTTCAGAGTAAATTGATTGATTAGATACTACTGTAGAAAGTCTAAGCGTTAAAATATTTATATAGTTACAAAGTTTGTAATTAGAATAAATAAAACCTAGATTAAACATTTTTTTCTAATCTTCCTAAATATTTTGGTAATACTTATTATTTATAATAAATCTTTGTTGCCCTCATTTTTAAATATCTTTGGAATCACTAAAACCGGTAGAGCTGGCCCACGTTTTTTTAAATTAAGAAATCATTGACTAATAATTGAAAATTTTATAATAAAAAAATACACTATACTAATTAACATCTTCTACAAACAATACCGTATTCTTATAACTAATATAAACTGAAATAAACTTTTAGAAAAATATTTTAGAAAAAGTGAAAAAAATCATCTCTCATCTGTGACATTAATCTGATTTGAGGGTTTTATGTGCGTTTTTTTAGTGATTATTTTACCACAGCGGTCACATAAGTTTTCATATTTTGAGCAACCCTCGTGAAACCAACGAGCACAACGCACACATTGAAGCCAATCGTCCTTCTTTGAGGTAGCTTTGTATGTTTCACTGCAACCCACGCATTCATTTTCATCTTCCACCTCTATCTCCTCATTCTGAGATCGATGTCAGAATCATCAGAGGACGATAATTCAGAGAACTTCTGCTTGAGGGGCTTCTTACTTTTGTTTGACCGAGCTGCTTGGCGCTTTTTAAGTATTCTTGTTTCTTTTTGTTTCTTCTTTGTTTCAATCCGCTTTCGTTTTGATGTGTTTTGAGCTAGGTGGCATCCCATCTTCGAACTCCTTTTTTAAGTTCTTCCCCTTGAAAATACAAGTTGGTGGAAGAAATGCCCCCTCAGCAAGCAATCACTGTAATCGTTTCTCCTTTTTCAGACGATGTAACAGCAGGAACATTTTTTGAACCCTTCTTTGCTATTACATTTTCTGCCTTATTGTTCAATTGTAATCCAATTTCATCCATATTGATCACATTGCTTCATTTATTTAAGAGATCATTTTCTGGAAGGATATGTCTCCAAAAGATTAAAATAATCTTGAACTTCTTTGACATGCATACCCTGACTCCGTGACAAAGATATCCTTCCGCTTTTCTAACACTTAGCTCTGGATACCTCTTCAAAAAGTTTTACAGTCGTTACCTGCTAAGCGTTTTTGCTTGTTAAATGTGTTGTTAATTTCTAATGTCTCCGCCAATCTATATGCCATTTTTCTTACTGAGTATCTTGTAGGTGCGAAACCGTTTTTTTTTTGTAATTTTAAAACGTGTCGTTTAATTTTGGTTTCCATTTTCTGGTCATAACACACAAGTGCCACCACTTAAGCCTATTTTGTTTAAGTTATTACTTTTTAATAACCTTCTTAGTGTTGGGGGAGGTACATTAAAAGAGTGACAGGCTTCATTTACTCCCATTTCTCCCGTTCGAACCGCATTTGCAGCTTCTACTAGCTGCTCCTCACTCCACAAACATCGAGATTTGGTTCCTTTTCTTTTGTATTGCGTAGGCATGGCTGAAAAATTTATAAATCCACTCGGGTCATCTCACCCAAATGAGACGGGAGAGCTGGCTCACCCGATAGTCGTGAGTTTTAGAGCGATAAAATAATTGATGAAGCCATGTGTATGCAATTATTTCAATGAGAAGCTTGAATAGTCAGTAATACCGAAGTTTAACTAGATCCCATGAAATTTTTTTAGAGACTAACAAACCTTTTTTGCGAATGACTTACCTATTAGTCACTTAACAACCACGATTTTTACGGAGCGATGTAACGGCATGTTCAAGAGTAATAAGACGCTGGAATTGTTCCCTAAATGTTACTGTTGTTCGAGATATTTGATCGCGTCGACTCACCCGGAGGACCAACTCTACCGTCTCAATTTGTTGAAATTTAAATTACAGTATTTGCGGTGATTTTAATCGATTTTATAGCTTCTGGTATTTTTTATAAGTAGTCATAACGAGAGTTGTTTACATTATTCATGTAATAAGATAAAACATCTTTTGTCAAGTGTCAATATCCTTTAGATACGCAATATACGTTGAAAATACATTTTGTAATCATTTCGTTACAACTATCTATAAGCACTTAAAAACCTGATGTATACTTAGAATTTTGTTAACTGATCTCGTCTATAGTTAGATATATAGGTAGGTAAAACACAATAAAATAAAAGCATCTTTAGTTTATCCTTTTTATTCAAGTAAGAAACAGTTATTGTTAAAAATTTATGAACATAAAAACTTAGTTCATGTCATATGTATGTTTCTAATTCACTTAAAATTTTAGAGGCCGGAGTAACACAAAAATAGCGGCCAAATGAAACTAGTTAATTCTTTTATTGTATTTGCTACGTGCTGTAAGGTTTATAATATTTGAGAAAAGAACTATTTCTGCAAAACTTATCCACATTAGAGTTTTTCTCGATGAAAGTTATAACAATGTATGTATGTGCTTCACCAAGCTTTAGTGATGATGAGTTCACTCACAAGTTGGTAGCCAGTAGCAATTGGGCTGCCCTCAAACTAGCGCTGTGTAACCAACCAATCATTCTCAGTCCATATCCTTTTTCTTCGGTCTAGAGCACAAATTTCACGCAGTATTTCAAAATCATAAAAATATTTTACGATAGTAGGTATCCTTAAAGGAGCTGATGTTACACTGACTCCTACATTATATCTGATTTATTAAGAAACATATACATATGTTGTAAATTTATTGTACAACATAATCGAGGTATTACTGCAGGACGCATTTGTGTACTTACATAAATATGTATATATGTAATTATCAAATTTGAAATCCACATGAAAAAGAATGGAAAGTTATCTCTAGTAGTTAGTTCTATCTCAAAACAGAAATAATTGGGACATTAATAATCAGTGTATGTGTGTCTCCGTGAGGTTGGTATCTAAAATTTATTCTTGTCTTGGTGTTCTCCCGATCTTGCTGAGCTGTTAATTCATGTCAATTTTCAATTGTTCAATATTAATTCATGTCGCTTCGGCTTCATTTTTTTACATATTTGTTCTCAGTGACACCTGTAGCGGCTTGATGTGTCAGCTTAATGATAAGATTACTTAATACGAAGTTGTTTATAATATTAATGGGTCTTTGCCTATCTACTGTGAGTCTTTTTGCAATTCATATTAATAAACTCATTAATAGTTTAAATAAAACGTTTTTACAAGAAAAAATTAATCCATGATTAACTTTTATCTAGAGCTCGTGATCAAATATCTTTTCAAATGTTATCAATGAATGTATGCACATTTTTTAGAATGCCAATTTTTGATAATTGATCGTGTAGGCTTGAGATGAGAGCATCTGCAAAGAATGTACAGACTGGAGGTTATTTATTCCGTCAGGTAATTTGTAATACTTGGTTGGGCAAGTATGATGAGGTGGATGAGAAATTAGATGTTGTAGTTTTCTAAAAACCGTTAAATTATCACTAAAAGTTTGTCAAAATAGCATTAAAATAAAATATTTTACACCTATCAGAAATGTTTCTAACTACACTCTATGTAGTTAGAAAAAAGCAGAAATATAATATTTTTCTATACACTAAAAAATTTTAGTAAATTTATCAGGATTTCTCCGCAAAATTCCAGTACTATTTGGGGGAAAATCACCAAAAACTGAGTAATTTTCCGTATTTTAGCAAAATTACCTATACTTTAGAATATTTTCCACATATCGACCAGTATTTTTCATTTGTAGGTAAAATTCCTACGTAAAAACGTAATATTACTAAAATTTTTATGCTTTCCCAGGGATTCTTACTAAATTACTTGGTGATTTTATCCACAGATAGGAAATTTACTTAGGAAACCAAATACATTCTTACAATGCGCGCATGTTCAATTTTATGGGTTCAATTTGTAGGTAGATACATAGGACACACGAAAGTGGCAGGTGCCAGTGGTCGTTTTTTTGTTCTATCTATAGGCATATTTAGGTAAGTAACTAATTTAAATAAAAAACTAGTAGTTAAATAATACATTCTTACTACTGTGGGTGACCTACAGCTGCATTTTCATAATTTACAAAAGTTGAAACATATAGGTTTGTGCATATACAAACACACAATACACGTAATTCTGTTCCAAAAAAACACATTAATATGCCACGACAGGGTATATAAAATATATTTGTACTTTGTGTATTACCGTAGTGTTAAAGTAAATGGTTATAGAAATTGTTTATTGCAGTCATATTCCGTTATGCTGAAGTAGAGGTTATGAAAGTATTATTGAACTTGTCTATTTATACTTAGAATATTATGTCATACCTATCTATGCATTTGTTTTTATGGTTAAAAAAGCGTTTAGGTATAACAACTAAACAAGCACGTAACTATTATACGCTTAGTAACATTAATGATTACTTCTACCAAATTTCGAATGCACAATATATACAGGGTGTTTTGAAACATCGTTTAAAGATTTTAAAGGGCATGTAGTACGATCGAAAATAAGGTTAAAAGTCATAATAAACATATGTCCACAAATTAACTGTTTACGAGATAACAGCGATTTTATCGCAAATGCAGAATAAGTTTGCTTTAGCGGTTTTTATTAAGATGTTATTGTATTTTAACATAAAATAGATTATAACTAAAGACGATGTTCAAAATGACGTGTTCTATTCGTTGGCGCAACTCTGGCAGATCGTTTACCGGTGTTGCGTACACTAAACTTTTCAAATAACCACAGATACTAAAGTCCAACGGGTTTAGATCGGGAGACCTTGGAGGCCAAGCAATGGGACCTGCTCGCCCTATCCATCTCCCAGGAAATTCATTGTTAAGATGTTCCCTAACAGCATGCGTAAAGTGCGGTGGAGCTCCATCTTGCATAAACCAGAGGTTCAGTCTTAGATTTATAGGTAAATCTTCCAAAAGTTCAGGTAAAGTATTTTCCAAGAACTCGAGGTATGCAGGACCTGTTAAGCGTTGTGGCAAAACAATCGGTCCTAACAACCGTTCCCCTATCATGCCTAACCAGATGTTTAGAGAGAAACGTTGCTGGTGCCGAGCTTCAACGGTAGCATGAGGATTCTCGTCACACCAAACGTGATTGTTGTGGGAATTAAATATTCCATTTTTAGTAAAACCAACTTCATCAGTGAAAAGGATGTTATCAGCGAAATCTGGCCGATCAGCAGCTGTTCGCAAAAACCACTCACAGAAAGCCGTTCTCGCTTGATAATCCGAAGCAGTAAGGGCTTGTACCCGTTGGATATGGTAGGGGTATAGGAGTTGCTCATGAAGAGTTCTCCAAACAAGATTGCTGCTTACACCCACTTGAGTCGAAATTCTTCTAACACTAGTTTCGGGATTTTCATCAATAATATTCAAAATTCGATCTTCTATCTGTGGAGTACATGCTAATCTCTGCCGTCCAGTATCAGAAGACCGCTTCTCAAACGAACCAGTTTCTCTTAGTCGTTGAAACACCGTCTGAAACATCCCATGCGAAGGCAGTTGGCGATCAGCAAACGTTTCAGCATAGAAGCGACGTGCTTGTAAAGAATTCCCATTAGCACGACCTTACATGAACACCATATCGCTCATTTCAGCATTAGAATACGCAACCATTGTAATTGCTACAAATTGCACAAAACGTCAAATTAAACTGTCATAAAACAATAGCTGATAAGCACCTGTTTACTGGGATATGTTATATCCATGTACTACTACGAACACTCGGTGTTACCTCGTAAACGGTTGATTTGTGAACATATGTTTATTATGACTTTTAACCTTATTTTCGATCGTACTACATGCCCTTAAAATCTTTAAACGATGTTTCAAAACACCCTGTATAATAATTTCTTCATACTTTACTTTTTATATTCTCTTCAAATCGGTAATTTAAAACCTATATTTTACACACATTACATATGGCATACTAAGATACTAATTGATATGTAGGCATTCATTTTTCACCAAAGCTTACGATCTTGTAAGTATATCAATAATGAAAATAAGTTGTTTGTTGCAGTTTCTCCAACGCTACATCATGAAGACGCATCCTGATGCCGACACCAAAAGCAGACTTTTTTCACACTCGAAAAAGAAAGTTATAAGTTTAATGAAACCACCATCTAAATGTATTATTGTTATTATTATTATTATAACCATTGTTTTTTATATTTTTTAAATTACCTGTAATATATATTTATAATGATAAAATACCTACACGAAAATTACTTTGATGTGAAGATTCACCAAGGAAATTTACTACTAGTGTATGAAAAAAAATGAAATTTAAGTAAGAAAGTAATTTTACTTGCACAAGTAAAATACCTGTACGGTTCCGGGATAATATAATTGCTTCGAAACCGTACAGGAATTTTACCAAATTTTCGTTAGAGTGTACGGTGTTACTCTTTGTTTAACATCATTCTCGGATAATAATAATTCCAATCGGAAAATTTTTAGTGTTAATCAACAGTTTAACTAAGGAAGCGAGTACCTATGTATAAGGTTTGTATAAATTTTTCTCAATTCTATCTCCATATTATCAATTAATATGGCGTTTAACGCTAATTTCGCGACTTACGTCAATTTGATTTCAAATTTGTGCTCGGATTTGAACATATTTGTAAATCTAAATTGACAGATTAGCAAATATCTTTCTCTAAACGAGTTTAAGATCGTATAGTTAGTCCTATTGCTTTTCGTTCCATTTCGTTTCAATTTCTTATTTGGCACTGAATGCATATGTCATTACTTTCTAGACATTGTGCTTCTCCATCCATGATACTCCACCCGTTTCCAAATTTCCTGTAACATCTACATGACTGACAAAAATACTCAAAACTGTGGCACTGATAACATTAAACACTTGCAAGCACCTTACCATAAATTTCACTGCACTGGAAACCCAGTTTCAATAGCAAAGCTATGATCATCAGCAGTACTCTCGATGTCAGTGCTACCGCTGATGATAGCTTTGCAATTGAAACGTGCGTCCAGGCTAGTGAAATTTGTGGTAAGGTGTTTGAAAGTGTGTAGTATTTACATACATTTTCGACTAACACTCTTTTTTTCTCTTTGCGTGCTCGACTTCTTTTCCATTACAGTCTAGAATAAAAATAATACTGGCCTAGAGTTTTGATTATTAAATAAGATTTAATAACGCCAAATACAGGCTATGTAGTGGAGGCTATAAAAACCGCAAACACAACTTACAACGTGTTACAATTTACCATTGTTCTTTTTAGTTGAACTAGTACTGCACTAGCACTGTATTAGAACCAAATGGAACTGAACTAAAACTGAGTGAAGAAAATGGTGTTGCCCGGTTGGATATAGAACAAGAAGTTAATGATAAGATTAAGAGATTGATGCAATGGTAAACATGGGGTCTTTAGCGTTGAGGTTCTGAGACACCTTGCCATATTGAAGGGCACCTTCGCAAGCACAAGAGCTATATGGCAGGTAGTGCAGTGACCTGCTAAATAGAATAATGTATCTGGCGTCACTTGCACTAAAAAAACGCTTCAGTGCACACCATTTGAACTAGTATTTTGTTATTCTAATCAATCCTTAACCACAAACCACCCGCAAACTGTCGAGAACATATTGAAACATGTTATAGACAAAGAGGATTTTATAACAATATGTATAATAGAGTTCTATTAATCATTTCTGCAAGATGCACGCTTATTTGCGAGCGGTCGAGTAAATCGATATTGCAACTATGAAATACGAAATTTTTCTAAGCGTAAGGTGTAATATATAAATTTAATATATATATATATAATAATAAACATTTATTTGTCCAACAGGTAACCCCAATAACACGACAAAGATATATAAGTAATATAATATGTGAATACATATAAAGTAAAGGTATACATATATATAACAAAGAAAAATGAAAGAAAAAAATAATATTACTGTGCGATACTCCCAAGAAAAATGTTTTCATAGTAGACTTCCGCATTTTGTGTCATGTGATACAGTGGCGCCCTAGGTAATAGATAATTCCTTGGTATTGGCATGTTGAAGGTAACAGAATGACGAGTGACAAGTCGTGGAACGTTGAAGCTTATAGCTGATAGTAAGAAAGGACAATCAATTTTATTATTTAATAGTTTGTATAAATAGCAAGCACTTTGAATATTACGTCGACGGCTTAGACGGTGCATTTGAGGTAAATTAAGCAGCTCTTCATAGGAAACAAACCAATCTGGATAAGTTCCATTTGTTCTGAGTGAGAGCAATCTCAAATAATTGATGCCTACTCTAATTTGGGTAGAACAAAAGCATAGAATAAAGATTTGAAAAGCGCAATATCTTTAAATTGTCTACATGTTCTAATGAGAAAGCCAAGCATTTCAGATGCAGATAAGCACACATTCTCAATATGCGATGAAAAGGACAAATCAGCGTCGAGTGCAACTCCCAAATCTTTGGTGATATTTAACTTATCCAGAATACGGCCAGCAATAGTGTAAGTGAAGTTATGATGGTTTAGTTTTTCTAGTAAAAGATACGGTGTAGCATTTATCAATGTTTAATACTACGTTACTAGTTGCAGACCACTCGAATAAAATTTTGATATTTTGTTGCAAGATATTTGCGTCATCAGAACCCGATACAGAGCAGAACAAGTGAGGGATTCTAGAAGGTCGTTAATAAATATATTGAAAAGTAATGGTCCAAGATTGGAGGCCTGTGGAACACCATTTGCTAATTGATAGTCAGATGAGTGAAATCCGTTATAGAATACATAGTTAATTCTGTTAGTTAAGTAAGATTCAATCAACAAACATCAATTGGGAGAAAAACCAAAGGAATCTAATTTATGTAGAAAGTATTTGTGATCCAAAGTATCAAAAGCATGTGAAAAATCGGTGTAGACTGTATCCACTTGTCCCTGTCTGTCCATAACTTCACTCATAAACTGTGTAAACGTAGCTATTAGGTTAGTCATAGTAGACCGTCCAGTCATAAAGCCGTACTGCTGCGTCGAAATAAGCTGTTGTACTTTAAAATAAATCGTGGAGTGTAAAAATTGTTCAAAGAATTTTGCAAAATTATTTAATATTGAAATTGGTCGGTAATTCTTGATTTCCGAATATAAAAAGTAATATAAGCAATATTAACGAATGATCTCTTTACTTTTAGTTCTCTTGTGTGGAATTTGAGTTTGGCTGCTAATAAAGATATTATTATTATTGAAATAACAAAACTTTTCCTCCTACCAATCATGTATTTCTTAGAGATTTTTAGATATCAATAGTCGCTTTATGCATATAAATAATCGGCAATCTAACCTTCTTATTTTTACCACAAGTAGTTTCACTAGATCTCGTGGTTTTATCTTTATCATACCTTTGTAGCCACTGATCATCTATAGCTTATACGTATTACTTACACTGACAACTCGAACTTGAACGATCTTTACAAGCAGGTAATAAAATGACTTTCATATGAACGCTGGATATACATATAATACAGATTATGCTAAGAATAATCATATCAAACGACTAATCTTCCTGTATTAGTTAAAAGTAAACTACCAATGATTGATGGGCACATCTTTAAGCGCAGCGGTATAAAACTAATTAAACTCATAATTCGGTAACAATTATAGCGAACAGTGCATTTAGAAAGGCTGCAAATAGAAATATTTGCACTATGAGGGGTTTGTTACGTTTTAATAGATGGTAGTGCATACCAATTAATAATTTCTGTTTTGTAGGCGCAATATTTTTGTGTTCCTTCCTGTTCTATACTATATCGGTGAAAGCAAGTAAGTTCTTTTAGCGTGTATTAAAAGTATTCTCAGTAACGGTCCCTAATGTGTGTAAATTATCTTGCAGATTTGATGAAATGTCCGCCAACAGGCCAAATACTACTTCCGCACCCGTATATTTGCACAAAATTTGTTGGATGCTATGATGGAAATGAATTTATTTTAAATTGCCCAGAAGGTTCTTATTTCGATGCAGAAAGTGGTGATTGTAGCCTTTCTCCTCCAGAGGAGTGTAAGTTATACGAGTACGAAGCAACGGAAATTAATGCTGTAAACACAACTGAAGGATACTATAACAGTACTGATGGATGGTACAATACAACTACTAGCGGTTACGATAATAGTACTGATGGATGGTACAATACAACTACTAACGGTTATGACAATAGTACTGATGGATGGTACAATACAACTACTAGCGGGTATGACAATAGTACTGATGGATGGTACAACACAACTACTAGCGGTTACGATAATAGTACTGATGGATGGTATAATACAACTACTAACGGTTATGACAATAGTACTGATGGATGGTACAATACAACTACTAGCGGGTATGACAATAGTACTGATGGATGGTACAACACAACTACTAGCGGTTACGATAATAGTACTGATGGATGGTATAATACAACTACTAACGGTTATGACAATAGTACTGATGGATGGTACAACACAACTACTAGCGGTTACGATAATAGTACTGATGGATGGTACAATACAACTACTAACGGTTACGACAACAGTACGGATGGATGGTACAATACAACTACTAGCGGTTACGATAATAGTACTGATGGATGGTACAATACAACTACTAGCGGTTACGACAATAGTACTGATGGATGGTACAATACAACTACTAGCGGATATGACAATAGTACTGATGGATGGTATAATACAACTACTAGCGGTTACGACAATAGTACTGATGGATGGTACAATACAACTACTAGCGGATATGACAATAGTACTGATGGATGGTATAATACAACTACTAGCGGTTACGATAATAGTACTGATGGATGGTATAATACAACTACTAGCGGTTACGATAATAGTACTGATGGATGGTACAATACAACTACTAGCGGTTACGATAATAGTACTGATGGATGGTACAATACAACTACTAACGGTTACGACAATAGTACTGATGGATGGTACAATACAACTACTAGCGGTTACGATAATAGTACTGATGGATGGTATAATACAACTACTAACGGTTACGATAATAGTACTGATGGATGGTACAATACAACTACTAACGGTTACGATAATAGTACTGATGGATACCATAATAGTACTGATGGATGGTATAATACCACCACTGAAGGATACTATAATAGTACTGATGGATGGTACAATACAACTACTGGTGGGTACTACAATAATACTATGGATGATTACTATGATACAACCGAAGAAACAAGTAAGTGGGAATATTAAAAGTTTAGTTAAATTAACATTAATGTACCAACGTAAATTATTTTTTACTTCCAGGTCTTATTGATTGCCCACCCGAAGGCATTCATTCCTTCCCGCATCCGTTCAGCTGTTCGAAATTTATAAAATGCATAAACGGCATGTACACCGAGTTTGAATGCGTCGATGGACTACATTTCGATGCCAATTGGGGATGGTGCGATTACCCAAGCACAGTTAATTGCGCTATTGATAAGGGTAAGTGCAAATACCAGATAGACAAAAAAATCTCGTTTTGCAACGATATAAAAGCACACAGACGAAAATTCTATTCAAAATTAGAAATTTTAACTAATATAAGTCGCAGGTTTTTCCTTTGTATAACAAAATTCAAGCAATACATATACATTTTAACTTAATTTCCATTGAGTGGGACGCTTTCTTTGAACTTGTAAAGTATGATCTAATCGGCTTAAAATTGATACCACTTTGTTCAGGAGGATATTTTGAATAGTTTGGGACAAATGTTTCAAAATATTTATTTCGAAGGATAAAAGGTTAAATTATATCGTGAGGTTGACCTTTGGAATAAAATCGCCTATTGTTTATTTTTTTAGGACTCAAATAATATTTCTAAAACATTATAATTGTGTTTATACTTATACGACCTGAAAGATCCATTGTGTCTCCTATTCTTGCTGTATTTACAGCTGGCCGTCCAGCCCGGTTTCTTTTAAAAGGTGCAGAATGTGAGAAGGCCCCAGATTAGATAACTCTCCCTCTGCAATTTCACATATTCGCAGATGCAAGTACCTCAAATTGCACAGTGCAGCGCAGTTAGAGAGTAGATGGATGGAGGTTTTATGCTGTTCCCCACAAAATCTACATTCGGCCCCATTCCCTATTCCAAGCCTACTTAGATGTCCGTTCAGTTTACAATAACCTAATAGGGCCCCTGTCAATATGCGAATATTATTTTTACTTGGGTTGATACATTCTATAGATCTCTTCTGGTTATAGGATTCCGGAACAGTTTTAGCTTGCGTCATTCCCTGGGATTCTCTCAGTATTTGGATTTTCACTCCTCTACTTCTCTTTCAGTTGCTTCAGTATTGAGGTACTGCTTTATCCCTCAAAACGGTTCAAGCTCCACAAATGGTTTGCATCCTCTTCCTTTCACTCCTGTGTCGTAAAAAAATTGGTCCCAACACACCAGCACAAACAAGGTGACTGGTCATACTGTTATGATCAAAATATTTGTTCTAGTTTATTCTATGTCCTCACGTGAAGCTTATTCTGAAGGTTCTGATTGGGCGCTCGGACATAGACTAATACGGTTCGAACATTAACAAGGTTGAATGGACATAGAATAAAACAGGCACCTCTTATTTACAAAACCAATTGACGTTTGAGAACATGGAATATACTGGCGGATAACATTAAGGACATTGAATAAGTTGGCATAAAAATGTTATTTTCAGAAAAAAGTGGACATAGAATAGGCTGGTTCTGAGGCGACGATATAATGAAATGTATTCTGCCCTAAAATAAAATGTATGGCAGAAAACAATGTAAAAAACAGCATATTAAGTAGGCGGCCTTATTGTTTTGCTTATCAGCACCAAACTCGTTAGTACGAACTAGTTAGAATCCAAGTAGCGCCCATTTAAGAAGTTATAATTCCTAATAGATTAGTTAAAAAATAATTTATGGTTTGTTTAAATATTGTTTCTTATTTATAGAAATAGTGCATAGTGATTACTTTTCGAAAATGTTTAAGATGTCTAAGAATTGTATTAAATGTAACTGCGTCAGACAAAAGGGACATGTAAAATTATTACCACAAGCAAAAGTTTAGAAGAAGTGCATCGAATAATGGGAAAAGCAGTAGCAGCAAACAGTGTTTTGCGTAGCTATTGCCGCATAACACAATAAGGGCGCCGCGCCGGCTTTACGAAGTTGATGACCAACACGTGAATGAAACGTAGCTTTTATTCCTTTAACCTCAAATAAAAATCCCACTGAAGAAAAATTCGAATTACGCATTCAACCACTGATGGCTACGCGTAAATATTGCTGCATATGTGGTGACAGTAAGGATTTAGCGATTGTACCGCAGTTTGCAAGAATGCAATGTTTTGTGAAAAATCAAATATATATTATAATGTAGAAGCGTACGGGGTTGACTTGGGAAAACATTTATGATCTGGAAGGAATGTTAACCAGCTTGCGAAATTCTTCTAGGAGAACTACAGTCCAAGCTAAGGTTCTTGGCCAAATTGAATCGATAATAATAACAACATAATTGCTTCGATTTTTGGTTTAAAGCATGATCAAATGGTGTCCGAATACTCGCCTTCCGTTCTTAAAGCATTCGAGACAGATGTATTAATACAATATTTTGCGATTGAAAATACATCAAGAAAAATAGTTCAAGAGCGTTTATAGTGAAAAAATTAAGATCAAAACACTTTATTGTGAGTCGGCATGTATTTTAAACTTTAAAAATTTATTACATTATAAAAACGTTTCAGTGTCTAAAAACAGCTTTTTCAATTTGTTCACTATACAATAAACCTCTAAAATAATATTTAAATTAATTATTTTATTATAATTTTATAAGAGAAAGTAGAGTTAAGTAAATTAAGATCTAAAAAACATGAAATCTTGATCACAGAGAACACATTTAAAAATATGTTTTTAAACATCGAAACGTTTTTGTAATGTAATTAATTTTTAAAGTTTAAAATATATGCCGACTCTCAAGAACGTGTTTTGATCTAAATTTATACGATTATGGTAAAAAAAAGAAATAAATATTATAGTGAAAAAGTATAGTGAAAGTTGTTTTTCATATCAAGAATGACCAAATAGCCATCATATTCGGCACAAAAAACCAAGTACATATAATATTTATATAAAAAAAATCGTTTTCTGGGCAGCAAAAAGTAGGTACCACTTTGCAAATCATTTGTACCACTGATGGATACATTATTGATATGCTGCGACGGACAACTTCTGCTTGTACCTTGTAGTTCTAACGTTAGTTGTTCGAATCTATACAGACATCTTTTTCAGTTCAGTCTTCTTTGACCATCACTTTGTTCCCAATTTAGATCATATCATATTATTTCCAAATGATTTGTTTAGATTTTGTCTTTATTCTCTTTCCCTCTTTTTCAATGCTCCGTCATTTGCCTACATTGTATATTTGTCATTATTCGTCTTTATTGCTCTCAGTGCTGTTGTTATTATTTTTTCTTTGTTATCCTGGTATGCGTTGTTTTATTTTGTTTAGTGTTAATGCTGAAAATGCAAAGGAAGATACATTGGTTTACGTAATTAATTTTGTACAATGCGATGTTCATACAGTTTTCTATAGTAATTAACCTTTTAGCATTTAATTTAAACAACATTTACTCTTTAATCTATATAACTTCCAGTTTTAGTAAACAATTATTTCAGTGCTCGCTAATAGCTTCTAATTTTTTATAAGTTATTTATTTGAAATTTCAAATAAAATAATATAGTAAACTTAAGTACAGTAACTTATATTCATTTTTATTTATTTTTTTTTTCAATTTGTTCCACCACAGTAAATTGGATCATATTTTTGCACAATAAAGCTAGCATATTCCACGAAAGTTTAGTGGTTATGCTCGAAAAGGTGACCCCCTTTCTGGGTGTCTCAAAAGTATTTTAATTTTTTTTAATTAGTTAAAATTATCACATCTTTCAAATAAATGTACTAGCCATAGAAATTATACCTGCAAAATTTCAAATCGATTGGTTGGACAGACACTAAAATAACGTAGTTTGCAGGTTTATTACTTGTATCAATCCCCCTAGCAGGTATAGGGGGGTGAAACATTACACAAGTTGATTATCTTCATAAAACACAACTTTTGTGTGGGTTTTCAATTCAATATCTTCGGAGCACTTTTTAATAGCTTATCCCGCTATACCCCTTGTATTCTATTTCATGAATTGCGTTTGATTTCAGAATACTCCGTATGTTCATCCGAGGGTCGTTACTTCATACCCTATCCTGCCAGCTGTTCTAAATTTATAAAATGCAACGAAGGAACATACACCGTATTCCAATGCGTTGAAGGATTGCACTTTGACAGCGTCTACGGGTGGTGCGACTACCCAAGCAAAGCCAAATGCATCATTACTGACGAAGACACATTGTAAGAGGTATCTACATATATGTACTTAATGGGAGCTGAAGGTGAAACATTTTTTCAAGAAATTTTAGAAAGCTGATGTGCTTTGGAACTCTTATGGATATTTAATATAAACCAAAGCCTATATTATATTTGTTATATATAGTTGAAACCATTATTAATGTATTAATTCTTATGTTATATTATTTGCTTTTTATGTAATTACAACAGGTAAACGTTACAAAATAAATACGAAACTATTTATCTATGTTTGTATTACATATATTGCGATATAATGAAGTACCGTAGAAAACTTAACTTACACACATAACACTATAGAATTAGATAGAAGATAAACAGCATGTTTATTTCTACATTTTCTAAAAAAAAAAGATTTACCACTTATCTATTTCTTAGAAATGTTATTTTGATAATAAACATTTCAAAATTATTTTAGGTTTTAAGTTGGATGTGATTTCGTACTAGGGCTTCAGATGTCTAACAGTTAAGCAGAAGTAACACATTGCCATTTCAAAAATAACAATAAATATTGTCAAAAACTTTTCAAAGTCATTGTTAGAACGATGTTCAAACGCTTGACCGACAAAAAATTGCTTTTAAAAAATATGTTAGGTAAGCTGATTTGTTGCTACAGCAATAGTTTACCGATACTAATGACAGGGATTAAATACAATAATGGATTTTGTTTGTGTGGGCAACACATTTTAGAAGTGTAAAAAGAGTTCTGCCCGTATCTGCATTATACAGTCAGCGACAGAATTGAGTGGACCCTAAGCGATTTTTAATTAAACTATACATTTTATTCATACTTATTTAATGATATACAACATCATATGATATTCTAGCAGATCAAATACCCCAAAAAAAAAAACTTGCAAATTTTGTTACAATTGTATTCCATATCGCTACAAATTACAGTAATATATGCACCAGGCGCAATTTGTAATGAAAAGTCACACAAAATTGTGTCTAACGTGTATAAGAATGTGTATTACAATTTGTAAAAAAAATTGCGACAATAATATAGTCAGTACGGTCATTTTATTTTCAAGAGAGCTTGCTACAATATTGTAATACTTTATACTATTTCTCTGCGAGACAATTTCTCAAAACAAATAAGACTGAATCCACAAAGTTGTTGTAATTTTTACGCTAAACTATGCAATACTTTGTAATATTCACTCGTAAGTTGTGCTACAAATTATAACACTAAGTAAAAGAATATTTGAGAAACTCTGCCACAGAAAATGGCGATTCGTACTATATTTATTGAGAACGTTTCTACTTGTGTAATGTTAGAATTGGAGGTAAAAAGCTGTTACAGCAAACAATGAAAACTATAAGTTACTAGAAATTGCAGTAATGATTATCACTAGGTATAGCGTCTAACGCTTTTCACGAAATATATTACTATTTAGTAAGGAAGTGTTGTAAAAATTACTACAATTTATATAGGTATATACTTACGCTGGTAAATACATATGTATATACTTAGCAAAGCAATAAGGAAATAGAAATTAATAAAAACAAGAATTTTATTGAAAAATACATTTACTATATATAATTTTCAACGTAACACATTTTTATTGAAAAAGATACTAACTTGGAAGACAAACATTTTTTACTGATTTCTTCAATGAAACTGAAATGTCACCTGATCGCATTCTATTTGATACTCAGCACCAAATGCAAACATTATTTTAAAACATGCATTCACAACTTTATATTTGATATAAAGTGCATACGTATGAGTCCGTTACGTTAAGAAGTTCTCCAACTATTATTGATATCTCTTGTACTGGAAACTGAAATCCGGCGTTATTCTCTGCCCGCCACTGTAGCTCTACTTCCAAGTCAGTAATATTCTGGAAATAAATACAAATTAAGTTTTGTAGATTGCGATTGTGTATTGCGATTTCAACTATATGTAACAGAAAGCTAGAAAATTGCACTGTCTGGAAATTATTACACGTCAGTAAAAGGTATAAAAGCCACTGATATATGGACAATAGAAAGAACTTGTACAGTTATCAGAACAATAAACGTGCATTAATAATATTATAATTATTTGTTATTATGACATAATAAATTTCAGACAACCCAAGAATTACCTATTACAATTATTTATTTATGTTTATTTATTTACCCTCTATAGGTAATTGCATGTATATAAACACATAGCAGCACCAGTAATAAGTAATTACACAGGAAAAGAGAAACAATTTAATGCTAAATACATACATACACGTCTATACTTTTGTATTCAAAATATATTTCAATGTCTTACCATTAAAAATGCTTACCAACGGTTCTAACCCCCAACTCAGTAAATAACTTTCCGCATCCATCGCCATTAATGTATATATTATCTAATGGACGGAGTACCATAGGACGCGACATAAAAACACACAAATCACACGACCACCACCATGTACGCCTTATTATCGACTAATATAAAATGGCGTATGATTGCTGGCACTGCGAAGATCAAAACACATTTTTGTTTGCTTTTTATAATTTATATTTGTATCAATAATCAATATAGTAAAAATGCGTTGGGATATCTAATTTAATAAGATTCAAATGAAACAGATATTAATAAACAAGTTAATCCTACTCCTATAGGTATATTACATACCTACAATAATTAATATAATATATATCTGAAAGTGTTACATTATTTTGAATTTTCAAACCTAATTGTACTAAATTCGACTCTTTAATACAAGAAAGTTTGGCATACTATTGTGAATAAACTGTTTATACATTGTACTAGATTTTTTAATAATTTGTAGTATTTCATGCTACAGTACTTTAAAACAAAAATATATTACAAATTCATATCGTTGTACTGTTAAAATATACTACACAATGTTAGACACAATAATGTAGTAAGCTGTACGAGAACGGATTAGGACTGGCTTTTACAATTGTAGTAACTATAACCACATTTTTTCAACTACAATATTATAGTAATTTAGTAATAATTCCCTATGGACTTTTTTGGGTGTAGTTAAACATGAATATATCCAAAAACATACTAACATTACAAAACAAAGAATTAATATAAAATATAATACTATGTCCACTCAATTACGATAATACGTGGCGAAGTTGTGTTGTCAAAAAAATAACAAAAACAAAATTCATCATTTGATTTACCAACCATTTAAAACCTGGCTTGCTTAAAAGAATGCACTCCTTCAGTTGTGGACTAATTTAAGAATTGTTAACATCTATCACAGTTTGGTGGCTTCGACTTCCGAAAGACTTGAAAAAGTAATTTCTGATTAAAATACATTTCAATTGAATATAAAATTTTAATTAGTTAACAATGGGCATTGTTTATCTAAATATATTATTTTTTCTTTATTGATATCCATAAATTTTAATTTAAATGAATAATTTATTAAAATCAATAAATTTAATCAAGTTATTAAAATTTATTGTTTCTAAGTTTATTCCCTTAATTGTACTTAATGCATGAAATACCATTTTGGCGTTACGAAACTGCTTGAAATAGTAATGATTCAGATTTCTATGAAACAACATTATCATCAGACGGCTACATTCATTAACATGAGCATATAAGCACCAAGATAAAAAAAAAGTACTGCGCAAACGATTTTGAACAAAGAAGGAACTTAAAAATTTCTTGTGGAAATCGAATGCAGATTTTTAGCTCAATCATAGTTGAAAACTTTCTGTGGTCACAAAATGTACTTCACTTCCAGGATATTGACATATGCATTTGTCATTAAGCTCTTATTGATAACTAGTTCAAACAGAAATTTTAATGTTAGGTAATAAGCTTTAAAATAAACCTTATCGGTAACTTGCAACTTATCGATTTCTTTTCTTTATTTTTTCCAACAGCCGATAAACATGTACAGAACGGCTATATAAAC
This sequence comes from Cetonia aurata, assembly GCA_949128085.1. Lineage (NCBI taxonomy): Eukaryota > Metazoa > Arthropoda > Insecta > Coleoptera > Scarabaeidae > Cetonia > Cetonia aurata. The sequence continues at coordinate 51,352,991 of OX421883.1, read as the reverse complement.
GACTTACAAGAGCAACTATTTTATTTTAAATTAGTGCAGTTTTGTGAGTATTAACTAAATATGAAAGGTTGGTTGAGTTTAGTATTTCCTGATTTCTATATGATACATTAATATATTTATTGCAGCGACAACTTGTTTATTACTTCTATCAGCTATATTTTCCTTCGTAGCTACTCGAGGTAAGGCTTACTATTGTTTTTACAGTTACACTTACGATTCATTGCAGGGTTAACAACATCCATGGAGAGAAGCCGATCACTCGAGTTTGGAGGAAACAGAAGAGGACCAGAGGATAATGTGCACAATTCCGAGATTGACAGAAGTCAAGATAATGAGAGCAAAAGTGAAAATAATAAAATACTTAATGAACTTATTGATAATGATATTAAATTATTTTAGGTTCCGTCGAGTGTCCCAGCTCAGGGCATCATTTCTTTCCGCATCCACATTATTGTTCCCAATTTATTGAATGCCAGAACGGCGTTTACAGTATCGTAAATTGCCCTCCCGGCCTGCATTTTACCCCCAGTGCAGGATTTTGTGATATTCCGGATAACTGTCTGGATTTTCCACCACAACCAACGACTATAGCAAAACCAGAAGACGGCGGCCCTATTGGTAAATGTCCACCGACTAACGGAGAGTTTGTCGATTTTTTGACGGATTCGGTTGATGGTTCCGCGTACTATGTATGTAACTGGGGACAACCGATTAAAATGACCTGCCCATCGGGACTTCGTTTCAATCCAACTCTCAATGTGTGTGGTTGACTATATCTATAATACTCGAATGGTGGATCTATAGCGTAATTTTTTTTATTGAATGATATGTATGTACCTAATATAACAGAATAAAATCTAATCTAATCTAATGTGTGATATGTTTAATTTATACTTGCAGACGCTCAAAGTAAAATTTGTGATATTAATGATATTTGCTTTTACCACATTCATATATGTCCCGTTTTATTATTTATTATGTGTTCCACCTGCGAAGATGTAAACCGGGTTAAATGTTTCGGATCTTATATCTACCTTATTGTCCAAGGTAGAAGAATAATTTTCATTATAATAATTATGTTTAAGTATTCCTGTTCCTTCTCATTGACACATAAGTGCACACGAAAGGAAGATAAAACATGGAATGCCGCCACTTACTGATAAAGGTAATTATTACACCACCGGATTAAGTAATGTCATCGTCTAAAGTGTTGTGATTATCAAAACCACTCACCATTTGGGCAGCTGTGCTTTCGACTGGCATCAACTTTTCCAGGTAAAAAGTTTATTGTGGTAGAGAGTTCTAAAATGCTCACAATTATGCAAATCAGGTAGAAAAATTGATATTCTTTAAAAGAAAACGTTTTCAATTGAAAACAGTACTTTTAACACAATTTGTACTCATTTGGCTCCTATATCTTGAACTCTTAATATTTATGTTTAAAAATATTTAAGTAAATGTATAGGTGGATGATAAATTGAATAGCAGTAATTTGCATTACTTTGCATAGTAAACTATATCAAAACAAATTAAGTTGTTACGCTTACCAAGTTTGGTATTTATATTAAAACTTATTTTAAAAATGTAGGCAGTAGCAGAGTAATGCTTCATAAATTCACTGCAACTATTACAAACATTAACTATTGTAATAATTTATTAATATTATTACTCATTTAGATTAAGATGTGAATAATGCTTAATTATTAGAATTAACCATTGCGTTTCTTACCTACAGGTAAGATAGAGACCATTTTCCATATAAAAGTAGGAACAGACACTGTAGTAACCTCCTCAAAGGTAAAATACTTAAGTGTAGTGATTGATTCTAAATTAAGTTTTTGGCCGCACTTTAAAACAGTTGCCAATAAAGCCGCAGAAACGGCTGTCTTGGAAAGATGAATGGCAAATGTCGGAGGATCTAGTACACGCAGACATAAGCTATAATGTCCACGGTGCAATCAATACTTCTGTATGGTGCCGAGGTGTGGGCGAATTCCGTTAATAAGGAAAAATACAGAAAGAGATTCGCAAAAGTTCAGAGGAAGACTTTACTAAGGCTTCCGCTTCTCGCACTGTTTTAGAACCTGCGGTTTTGACGATCGCGCGAGTCATCCCAGTACACACTTTTAATAGCAGAGAGAAAGAGACTTTATTTAAGGAAAAGACAAAATCATTTTGAAGTTACACGTCACGAAGAACGACAACGAACTGTCTCGTCTTGAAAAACTATGGGATGAGGACAAATTAGGTCGTTGCACGGCCAGACTCCTTCCAAATATACAATGTCGGATTGAAAGGAAACAGGCTGACGTAGATTTCCACCTAACACAATTCTTGTCGGGACACGGGTATTTTCGGTCCTGTCTATATAAAATGGGCAAGTCCACTGGGGATGATTGTCTTTTTTGTTTATATGATAAAGATGATGCCTTTCATACATTATTTGAATGTGAGCTTTGGGTGCAACAAAGGCGAGACTTAGAACACGAAAATACGTGTTTTCTCCTCAAACTGATAAACAACGAAACTGCGTGGATTTATTTGCGTCAATATGTAACGCATATTTTGCGCACTAAAATAGAAATGCTAGATAATCAAGAATAGTGATCAGAGTGAACAAATAAATAAGACCCAGAATGAAGAAATGTGTGTGGGTATGCTAAAACTTTTGAGAGTCCCACAGTACCACTGCCGTAGACACCAGGAAATCATGTCCATTAAGGATTTCCCCCCTACCAAGAATTTACTAGCAACTCAACTATAGAGTCGACTATTGATAGAAGCGCGAAATTGATTAGTCATTCAACTATGGAATTCGTTAGTGATTAAATCACGGAATCCATCTACTAGTGATTCTATCATGGAACCGACTTCTAATTTTATAAAGAAAACGACTACTGATTAGATCCTGGGGTTATTTTAAATCGACTACAGAATAAACTATAAGCTGAGTTAGCCAGCAAAAGAATAATGGTTAGGGATGTGTGTCTTACATCCCTAAATAATACTCTTTTTTACAATTCATGTATCTAAACCCAGTCCTACTTCTATCTTTTTATTAATCATATTCATCTATCGACTCAATTATGTAAGTACATATTATAAACTGGCGAGTCTTTGCTGAAATTACTTGAAATGTTTCTTTTTCTTGTTATCATTAATGCAACATTATTGCCTTATACATTTAATACTTCAACCAAGTCCAGTAATACAAATTTTTGTTTGTGTGGTTACAGTAATAATTTACAATATTTACAATAAATTTTTATTCTTGCTTATTATTACTATTTCGTATTTATCAAATGAATTATATTTTGAGTGATAAAGTAGAAAGGCACTTTGCCTGTGACTGATGCGATCTTCTTACTGCTCCTATACGTTCCAAAATTACCAAAACTCATTTGATCTTTTGAATAGATTCAGCGTTTACTTGATGTAATTAATAGACACAAAACAGAAAACATAAATCTCACAACTATTTGTGTCTATTAATTCTCATTTGATCTACTGACAGTGTAAAAATTGTACTTAAATCTTATGGTAGAGACTTTCTGCCCGTTTGTTTTATTCAAAATAAACATTAGCATAGTTATTTCCAATGAGATTGGCTGGTCTTCTTTTAGGAACGATTGTGTTTGATGCATCCCTTGATATAATCCCCTAACATGGATCATCAGTTTGCAATTTGAATGGCGGATTATTGATTAGGATAACATATAAATATATTATCCCGTAAAGTTTGTTATCACTTCAACCTGTCAAAAAATTATCCGTTGGGATTTATATAAAATGAAGCACTTTGCATTCCAAAATTATGTCGAAACATACAGGAATATTTTATATTATTTTTTTATTAATACACAGCAAAAGCATTATTTGTGCACTCTAATTAAATAATGTTAGTGCAGTCTACCCGAGCCAACCGAAACTGAGCATAGTGCCACCTTCGGAAGGTTCATTGACAGCGGCGCACGTTGTATATTTTCGGCACCAGTTTTTCATGTCGTTCTTACAATTCACTCCATAGAATCGCTCTCTGACCTCCTTTATCATTTTACAAACTCCAAGACGCTCGCGTCTCTCATTCATGAAGAAGCTTTAAAACTTCGGAAATGCTTGCTTTCGGTACCACGACCTGAAGCTTGTTATTCGTCCAAGATTCTCCTTCTAACGCTTGTCTCAGAAGACTATCTTCCCTTACCAACGAGTCCCATTGTGCCCAATAAGACATTAGCTCCCGCGAATACGGAGCTATAGTTTCCCGATTAGGTAATTAAGTAGGTAACTTCGTTTTTCTCTTCAGTGCGACAACAGTGCGAATAGTCCTTTGGGTAGGGCCTCCTGGATAGCGCGTTAGCGTTACGATGACCAGGACAGATGTTCTGAATCAAAATCATACTCTTACAAACGTTCTATCCATCTAACAACCTGTCCTTCAGGGTTCGTACCATACCAATGCTGCATGGTCAGTTCTTAACAAAAAACTCCCTTCCATAGACGTTAAACTTCAGTAGGGCCAAAAGTTATTTCTTCGTCACACAGTAGCTGCGTTTGGCGTTTTGACAGCACTTTACTGAAGTAACCGAGTACTTTTTCGTGGCCATCTTGGAATAACACGTCTCCGAAGCCGACGTTGCTGGCTTCAATATTCTATATGAATTTTTCTTTAAATTGTGGATAGCTCAAGATGGGTGCAGTGGTCAGCATCTGTTGCATCAAGACTTAACCGCTTCTATCTTTCCTGGGTCAACCGATTACCTTCTGACATTACCTGGTCGAGTAGTACTCTTCCTTTTGGAACATGTTTGTACTTTTTAGGGTTCAGCTTCAACCTTGTTCTTTGTAATCGCAGGACCACTTGTTCCAAGTTCTTCAAATGATCGTCTAAAGATTTTCTCAAGACATTTCTATCGTCGAGGTATATAAAACAAGTTTCCCAGAATACTCCTCTCAGAGTGTTTTCCATACGACTTTCAGACGTTGCGAGAGCGTTACACAACCCAAATGGTATCACGTTAAATTGCCACAACTCTGTCCCGATCGTAAGTGTGGTCTTATCTTCATCCTCTGTCTCCATTTTCACTTGCCAATAACTACTCTCAGGTGAGGGCTTGAAAATACTTTACGGTGTCCAAAGTGTCGTTAATTCGGGGAAAGGGATAACTGTCCTACTTACGCTATTTAGTTGGCAATAATCCAAGCAGCAACTCTTTGAACCGTCATTCCTTTTCACCAGCACCAGTGTAGAGACCCACGGACTGCTCGATGGTTCAATTACGCCACCTCGCTCCATTTCCAGTATAATTTTTCTGCTTCAGCTCGTTTAATTGGCAACCTTCTAGGAGTTTGGTTTATCGGTTGAGCATCTCCAGTGTTTATTCCATGTTAACGTTAATCCTGCCCGTCTTGTTCCGGCTTTCTACGTGGAAGAGGTCCTGGTAGCGCCCAAGCACTTGTTTTATGATTAAAATGTCGGGGTTTAAGGAAACAACACAGGCGATATTTTATATTAAATTGATTTATGTAGAGGCTTAAGTCTGTTTTAAAATTACATAAAGTCAAAGAAACACTTTACCTAATTGATTAAATCAAACACTAATTGCATGCACTTAATAATTAATCACTTATTTCTATTCACTATCTATATTTACTAATTATTTCCACTATTTATTTTCGCTTGGTTTTTACCGGGTACTAATCTTTGATTTAACCGACTCCATTATCACTACATGAACTTGGTTGTTCAAATCATTGTCTATTAGCCGCCATCTATGAACGCCCATCGAAAAAAACTATTTAAATTGGCGCGCGAATTGTTTGGCTAGTATCCCCGGTCCTTTAATAAAACGTAGGCAAGTTTATTTATTTTCAATGCTTCATTATTCCAATCTAAATAACACTGCAAAAGCGGCTTTATTTTTAATAGGTAAAGAAAAATGTAAGATATGAGAGGACCCTGTACCTCTCATATCTTAAGCCCATTCGTGTTTATTTGTTTTTAAAACAGTTTACATCATGTTTGGGACTATGTAATATACTTTAATGTTGATAAATGATGATGTGCAGTGTAATTTTCTCTGGTTAAGTTCAGTCAGCTTATAGAAATATTATTTGTTTATTATTTATTTACATCATCACCTGTTGGGATAATTAGTTCATTAATGTTCCTTTCTTAATATTTTGTTTAAGTATTATAAAATCTAATATTAATTTATTTACATATGTTAATTTCCTGTTTATGTGTCCTGTAAATGGATTCTGTTGGACACTTAAATAAATAAATATAAATATACAATAAATAACAATAAATGTTACCGGGTATCCCATCTTCACTGACAATGAGATTGTCTAATATAGTTCAGATTATCTTGCTATTGTTAGGATGGGTATTTCAATCTCCCAATAAGGATATCTAATAGCAATTTAGCTAATATAGGTGGGAAAAATGTAAGGTTATTTCAGTTATTCAGCTAATAACTTTTATTAGGAACTTTATTAGGAGATTGAAACCTCGGACCTTAGAGAAATAAAGCATCTGCTATAACTTCCCACACATTTAGAAAAATGTTGTAATCGTTTAAATCTTTGGAGGGTGCTGTATCCTGAGCAGAATTGGTTGATTGAGCAGCTAAAAGAACTAACGAAGTTTTTGAGTCACTGCGATTTCATCAAGATCTTAATGAGCCTGCTGTCGGTGTTCTCTTATCAGATAAAGTGTCTGTTCCCCAACAAATAATTTTGAAAACAAATAGATGATCTTATGCTGTTATTCAATTGATTGGAAGATTAATTAATTATCTAGTCACATAGCACGATTAAAATTATCAAATATGATCCAGTTACGATTATAATGAACACAAGAAAAGTACATACGTGGTATTCAGAAAAAGTGTAACAACGAAATCACATTTGTCGAAATCTTATCCACGATAGCGATGATATCAATCGTTTGTACCTGGATGATATCTCTTTATTCTGCTATCATTTGAGTATATAAGAGGGAAAGAAGACATTCTAGTCTATCTATACTTAGTGCTGTACTTGTAAATTGCACCATCTGTGGAAATGCGGGTAATAACAGGGGGTATGTTATTGTTACTATTTCATACAAAAATTTAATTTCTAATAATACAAGATTCTATTTTAGGAATGTTTTTGTTATTTGCTACGAATATTATGGAATATACTTTGGCAGCAACAGTTAAAGGAGAAGAAAGTTATAGTAAGCAAAAATAAAATAAGACATGTCTTATACATGAATGTATTTTGATTGCAGTTTGCCCTCCAACTGGTATTCATTTGCTGCCACATCCATATGATTGCACAAAATTCATTGGATGTAGTATCGGCGTGGCTACTATCGTCCAGTGCGATGAAGGCTTGCATTTTAACCCTGACACTTGGTGGTGTGACCTCCCTGAAAATGTTAATTGTAGTGCCACGATATCCAAGACAATTTTTTCAACTAAAGGTCGTACTTCAGAAGATGGCTCTGTTGGCCAATGTCCAGAAGCAAATGGAGCGGAAGTTAGTTTCCTGACTCATTCGAAAGATTGTTCCATATTCTTTATGTGCAATTGGGGCGTGCCCATACAAATGAAATGTCCTGATGGTCTTTACTTTAATCCTATATTAAGCGTTTGTGATTGGCCGATAAATGTAAATTGCAATGACTTAACAAATCCAACACCAAAACCAATAACGGAAGGGACAGAATCCATTACTGAATCCACCACTTATTCACCACCAGAATCTACTACTCATGCAGTCCCGGAAACGACTACTGGTTGGATCGTGGAAACTACTACTTATTCAGTGCCAGAATCTACTCCTGATTCAACAACGGAAGCGACTACTGATTGGACCACGGAAACGACTAGTTATTCACCACCAGAATCTACTACTCATGCAGTCCCGGAAACGACTACTGGTTGGATCGTGGAAACTACTACTTATTCAGTGCCAGAATCTACTACTGATTCAACAACGGAAGCAACCGTTGATTGGACAACGGAAACGACTAGTTTTTCACCACCAGAATCTACTACTCATGCAGTACCGGAAACGACTACTGGTTGGATCGTGGAAACTACTACTTATTCAGTGCCAGAATCTACTCCTGATTCAACAACGGAAGCAACTACTGATTGGGCCACGGAAACGACTAGTTATTCACCACCAGAATCTACTACTCATGCAGTCCCGGAAACGACTACTGGTTGGATCGTGGAAACTACTACTTATTCAGTGCCAGACTCTACTACTGATTCAACAACGGAAGCAACCGTTGATTGGACCACGGAAACGACTAGTTATTCACCACCAGAATCTACTACTCATGCAGTCCCGGAAACGACTACTGGTTGGATCGTGGAAACTACTACTTATTCAGTGCCAGACTCTACTACTGATTCAACAACGGAAGCAACCGTTGATTGGACCACGGAAACGACTAGTACTCATGCAGTCCCGGAAATGACTACTGGTTGGATCGTGGAAACTACTACTTATTCAGTGCCAGAATCTACTCCTGATTCAACAACGGAAGCGACTACTGATTGGACCACGGAAACGACTAGTTATTCACCACCAGAATCTATTACTCATGCAGTACTGGAAACGACTACTGGTTGGATCGTGGAAACTACTACTTATTCAGTGCCAGAATCTACTCCTGATTCAACAACGGAAGCGACTACTGATTGGGTCACGGAAACGACTAGTTATTCACCACCAGAATCTACTACTCATGCAGTCCCGGAAACGACTACTGGTTGGATCGTGGAAACTACTACTCATTCAGTTCCAGAATCTACTACTGATTCAACAACGGAAGCAACCGTTGATTGGACCACGGAAACGACTAGTTATTCACCACCAGAATCTACTACTCATGCAGTACCGGAAACGACTACTGGTTGGATCGTGGAAACTACTACTTATTCAGTGCCAGAATCTACTACTGATTCAACAACGGAAGCAACCGTTGATTGGACCACGGAAACGACTAGTTATTCACCACCAGAATCTACTACTCATGCAGTCCCGGAAACGACTACTGGTTGGATCGTGGAAACTACTACTTATTCAGTGCCAGACTCTACTACTGATTCAACAACGGAAGCAACCGTTGATTGGACCACGGAAACGACTAGTTATTCACCACCAGAATCTACTACTCATGCAGTCCCGGAAACGACTACTGGTTGGATCGTGGAAACTACTACTTATTCAGTGCCAGAATCTACTCCTGATTCAACAACGGAAGCGACTACTGATTGGACCACGGAAACGACTAGTTATTCACCACCAGAATCTATTACTCATGCAGTACTGGAAACGACTACTGGTTGGATCGTGGAAACTACTACTTATTCAGTGCCAGAATCTACTCCTGATTCAACAACGGAAGCGACTACTGATTGGGCCACGAAAACGACTAGTTATTCACCACCAGAATCTACTACTCATGCAGTCCCGGAAACGACTACTGGTTGGATCGTGGAAACTACTACTCATTCAGTTCCAGAATCTACTACTGATTCAACAACGGAAGCAACCGTTGATTGGACCACGGAAACGACTAGTTATTCACCACCAGAATCTACTACTCATGCAGTACCGGAAACGACTACTGGTTGGATCGTGGAAAGTACTACTTATTCAGTGCCAGAATCTACTACTGATTCAACAACGGAAGCAACCGTTGATTGGACCACGGAAATGACTAGTTATTCACCACCAGAATCTACTACTCATGCAGTACCGGAAACGACTACTGGTTGGATCGTGGAAACTACTACTTATTCAGTGCCAGAATCTACTCCTGATTCAACAACGGAAGCAACTACTGATTGGGCCATGGAAACGACTACTTATTCAGCTCTTGAATCTACTACTGTTCCAATCATAGGATCAACTACCTATACAGCCACAGAGTCGACTAGTAATTCAACTAGTGAATTAACTACTGATTCAGGTACAGAAATCTCCACTTATACCACTACGGATTCGACTGTATGGATTACGGAATCAACTACGTATCCAACCCAGAGTCATCTAGGAAGTCGGCGACGGAATAAGCAACGACTCTATTAATTAGCAGGAAAATAAAGATGTGCGTCGTTGAGCATTAATTTACTTGTCAATTTTATCATCACTCGACACGCGACGCTCAGTTTTCTGTTTTACTTAATCAAATGGCTAACTATTCTCTTCCTTAACTTTACTGAAATTATATGAATTGTTTGGTCTTGTTATTATTAATTTATACATGACTTTACCGTGTACTTAATATATTTACACAACTGCAATAGTACACAGAATTCTTTGTATTAGGTACTGATAATTAATTACTGATGTCAAAATTATTATATTGCCATTTACTTATTGCTTATAATTGTTTCTTGGCGCCGATTAATCTATGTGTTGATTTATAGCTTGCCATTTTATGGATAAGCGTTTTGGTGTTATGCGATATGAATGATAACCGTTGTGCCACTTACGTTGCTGCTGATACGTCATACATATTACCAAAACTTTATTTACTAAAATCGGTAGAAAATATATATTCAGAATATCAAAAAGACTCTCTGCGTATTCGTTTCATTCACAATAAGAAAAACAAAAGCTTGTTACGATAGAAATAAAAAAATTTAAGGCAGCTGGAGTGGATATTTTCTTTTTCAATTCAATTCAATTGTAAAATAATCCTCTGTGAATGAAACTTTAATTTAATTTCCTGAAATGTAAAAAACGACGATCAAACAGGAGGTATTAGTCAAGGTGGCGGATTGTCTGTTATATGGCTATACAAAGATACATTATTCGGTAAAGTGTTATTATTCATAATTGTGGAGTTATCAAAACAACATCCATGTAGGATTTATGTAAGATGATATATTACGCGATTCCAAATAAATTTGAAATATATAGAGTGTTTAGTAAGTAAAACATTGTAAAGTAGACTCTCCCCAGTGCAGAAACTGTGGACCTCCTGGCCGACTGCCCGGCAGCGGACAGGGAGAGACGGAGTCATTTAGGGGTCGCTCGGTTAAACGAACCCAGTTTAAGTCAACCAATTTCGAGACCTCTTTGTTCGGGTGAAGCCAAGTCGAGAAGTTAAAACATTATGGGAAGCACAATAGGTCTTCTGACTGAGTTGCCTTATGGGGTAAAGCTCCCCATGAGGATAAAAAAAAACGAAATTGGACGCCTGAGTTAGAGAACCTGAATCGATGCAGGAGCCTACCGTCTCTTGGTCCATATCTACTGCGAACACTCTCGCTTTACTGGGGTTGCTCTTGCGAGGCTTTGTTTCGGCATGAATACGTAACTACTCTGACTGTCGTCCCTCTGCATTGCTTCCTTCCTAGAGTCTACCATTTCTCGCATCCCTTCGAATGTACTCCCCGCACTGTCTACATCTCTGTCTAAATTAATTTGGATTGATTTTTTATCCATATCGTTTCCGCAACCACAAAGTCACCACGGAAGTGAGGGTTTTCTCCTCCCGGAAAGGTTTCTGTTTATTGGCCCCTATGCCATTTTTTTTGGGTTGAGAGGGTTGCATCAATGCACGACTCTGTAATCCTCCTAACGAAGATTGGTTTGCCTCCTGTGTTATACACTAACAATAAGTGCGTTAAGGTTAAAAACCACTCTAACCAATATTTCTTCCTTCTAGGAGATTCCTCAGGTATGATTTCGCATTTATATCTCCGACAACTACTAGATTGGCTAGATTTGCTTGCGGTATTCTAAGACTCCTATTTCAATTCCGTCCTCCGCCTTCCTCTCTTTACTGATTTTATTTTCTGCTTCTTTTTTCTTTTCAACTAGCCCCTTGAATAAGGGCACTTCATTTTATCTGCTCTATGACCTATATCACAATGTTCTGCATATCTGCATTCCTTACTCCGATATCCTTTTGACCACACTTTTTTACACTCATTCCTGCAATTCATTAGTGCAGCGCACGTGTCTGAGTAATTCGAGGAATTTGGAACAAGTCCCTAAATCTATTCTTTTCTTTACTCCATATCGTATCCATCCTACCTTTACTCTTCGTTAATTCCTCCGTTTTCCTATATACTTTATCCATATGGTAAAATTCCGATCTCATCTACTTTCAATGGAATGAAAGATACCACGCTATTGTATTCATCGTACTTGCTCTTACTTGTTTTAGTTTTTTCTGTCTATCTGCAAGAGCGAATATGATCGCTTTTACTTCTGTCTGCCTAGGCAAAATCAATTTGATCTTCATTATTTTTTATGAGTTCCGCCAGTCCATGATATTTTAACGTCAGCATTTCTATAGTCTTTTGCCCTCCAGATTACTCGGGTATATAAGTACTGCAGTACCCTTTGTAAGTGCTTAGATGTTGCAAACTATTTCTGTGACATCTAATTTCTCCGTCAGACTTTCATAACTTCATTTTTCTTGTAGTTCCATTTTAGTTTTCTTTTATATTCTCTAAGGGAATAGACCCCTTTTTCTCTATTATTATTTAATATCTCATTCCGACCTTTCTACCACAGTCCATGCCTTCTTTACATCTGTAATAAATTGTTTTAACTTTTTGAGGATATCTTTAATTTCTACTTTTGCTTTGGTGCCGTCTTCTGTGATTTCTGCTGGTTCTTCAATTGCTTTTCAATTCAATTTCTTTTTAAATACCTTTACTGCTTTCTCCCCTCTTCTTTCTCTGAAGGTATGTTTAGTGTATTTGCCTCAAATAAACTGACCTCATAACCTCAAAAAAACAGAAATGATTGCAAAGGGGGGCTGCATGAGGAGGAAAATAAGTATATTGACTGATAGCCAGGCTGCTATCAGGGCAGTCTCGAGCCCAGTAACTAGGTCAAAACTAGTTAGAGACTGCAAACAATCCCTCAACTCACTGGCACAGGATCACACGGTGTCGCTGATTTGGGTGCCGGGACACGAGGATATAAAAGGCAACTTAATAGCTGATGAACTAGCCAAGGAGGGCTCCAAGAGCCACTTCATAGGTCCAGAGCCCGTATGTGGAATTACAAGGGATTCTGCTAAAAGGGAGATCTGGACCTGGCTGGATAATGCAAGTACAAACAAATGGAGGACGACAGAAGGTCAACTCCAAGCTAAAGCGCTAATAGGGGATGGGGATGCCAAGTTCTCTGATAACTTACTTAGACGCAGCAAGAAAGAAGTTAAAACCATTACTGGGTTGGTAACTGGACACTGTCCCCTGAGGAAGCATCTTTGCAACACAGGCCGAGTAAGCGAACCGTGGTGCAGAAGATGTGAGCTACAGGAGGAAACGAGTTTACATGTAATCTGCACATGTGAGGAGTTGAAAACACTCCGGCAGGAACATTTCGGGAAGGCTCTATTGGAGCCCTCGAAGGTTCTCAAGTTCCCACTGGGCAAGACACTGGGCTTTATAGAGAACACCAAGCTGCTCGAGTGGAAGTAAGAGATTTAATAGGGATGGTACAATGAGCACCCAGCTCAAGTGCCTGGACTAAAGGTGTCCCCCTAACATTATGAATGAATGAATGATGAACCTCAAAAAACTACGTTCTATCAAGAGAAGGACCAGCTACCATCGGTAAGTTATTTTTTGTAGAAAATGTTAAGTTTTGCGTTTTTTTCCAGGTTTATGTTCAATTTGTTTGCGCATAACCACCTCTCAGCTGTATTTACCGCAGTTTTTGTTATTTCGGCAATATCTTGGGAACTTTCAGAAAACACCAGAAGTAAAGTGTCGTCTGCATACAGACAAATTTCTACGTTTCCGAAACTGGATAGTAGATCATTGACGTATATAATAAACAGCAGCGGTCCCAGTATCGATCCTTGTGGAACTCCACACCCGATGTTTCCCAGATTGGAATGCATGCTCTTCTAAGACGTGAATTGTGTTCTGTTGGTAAGGCAGGATTTTAACAAGTTGAGAGGTACTTACCCTTACTCCATAGTATTCCAGTTTGTATAAGAGGATATCGTGATTTACCGAGTCGAAGGCGTCAGATCAACCAAGGTCATCTCAGCACACGTGCCAGAGTCAAAAGCCTCATATATTTGCTTTACCATCTACGATATTCCTGTGATTGTCGAATGCTTTGATGTTAAAGAGTTGTTTCCTTCAATGTAATCTGTTAATCGAGATGCAATGGCCGACTTCGATATTTTAGATATGACGGATAGAATACAAATTCCTTTCTTTAATAAACGGGAAAACACTCCTTGTTCTAGGCATTTGTTAAAAACATGTGCAAGTGGAATAATTAATTCTGTTCTTAGCTGCTTTAATAAGTTTGTGGATATGTCATAAACATCTCTATTGTCTTTACCCTTTAGACGTAGTAATATATTCTCCACATTATTTGGTGTAATAGGTACTAAGAAAAATGAGTTTCTGTTATTTAGTTTTATATTTGGCAGGAATTCTTCATGTGAGTGACGGTGATGACGCCTGATTGGCAGAAACTGATTGGCTGGTGTGATGATTTCACCAACAGACCATGAGCTCCGCCATGGTGTTATTTTACGGTTCTGATATAATGAATAGTTTATTACTCAATAAATGCCTCCGTCATTTAAGAAATTCTTTTTTATCCATTTGATAAACTCGTTCTTCGGACCAATTTTAGTACCCTATTTCGGGTAGAGAATGAATTATTTATTGATTTAGGACCTATTTTTGGTTCCGTGAATTGAAGCTAACACTCGAACTAGTGGGTTTCTTCCGAAGTGGGACAATAGGTCCTTGGATTCACAATTTAGTGGTTTGTTATAGGCAGGAATTAGCTTGAATTCTAATGTAAATTTAACTAATAAATCTACAATTTACTTTAATATCATTAGTGGGAACTTACTCAACATTGACTTTGCAACTGGAATGAGAGGTTATGTTTTACTTGGAATACAAATTAATACTTGCTTACAGTGCAGCGTCAAAATTCTCTCTGCTCTGGTTTTGATTTCGCAAACTTCAACGAAAACCTAGAACGTGTGAAATCTGATTGGACGAAATTGGAAAACGTTTTTGATAAAATAAAATAAGAAAATGATAATTTTTGAAATGAAATAACTCAAAAACCACTTTTTAAATATTTTCTCCGATGAAAGTAGAAAATACAGATCAACAAACGAAAAATTCTATGAAATTACAAATAATTCTAATTCTACAAATGCTAAGGTAACTTTCTAATATAATTATATTAGAAAACAATCTCATTTTTCATAAAAATAATCTGACGAATACATTTTACTCCCATGGGACTCTCATTTTTGTTCTCTTCTCTTGCATTAGCAATTTAGAATTCAGTGTCTTAAGCAAGTATTAGATTCTACTGAAACTTGTATCTAATTTCTAAAATCTAGTGATAGTTTGCCAAAATATTTATTTTATTTATTAATTGAAGGAGATTTTGTAAGCTTGGATGTCCCAAATCTTAATCCTTGCTTGCTTTACAATTTGACTGTTTTAATAATATCATTTTATTGACATTATGTATACGAATATATAATGTTATACATACATAATATATCACACATGTCAAAAAGACTATTTAAATTAATTTCTAAACAATTTATATCAAGTAGATTTATTTGAGATACAAGCAATGCTTTATTCGAAGATTTTGGTTTACTATAAAAGTTTGTGCCTGAAAAAATTATAATAGTATTGGTCAAAATATTCTATATTCTGTCGAGCGACAGGCGTCAATTGCCCCATAGTTAATGGAATCAGACCAGTCCTAAAATCAGAAGAAAAACAGCTGCTAGCTTTTAGTTCAACCCAACTTACGTCGTCAAAGAAAAAAAATTAAATGAAATTTGAATAGATAAAGAAATGTTTATGTTACGTTCCACGGCAGTACATTACGTATATCAAAAAAATTAAATTTAAAACAATATGTCGCTACCAAAAAAAAAACATGACGGTAATATGCAGCAGACTATAAAAAGCACCTTTCACAAAGATTTACACAATGCTTTTGCTGCGGAAAATATTCCGCTGCAAAAAATTCAGAATTCTGCTTAAAAATTATTTTTTATGAATATATCTACAGCGCAAATATCAATTTCCCAAATGCTTTTCAAACATATATAATGGAAGATATAAAATCAAAATATTGATAAACTATAATAACCTCTCTAGTTTACAAGATATTCCGGATCAGTTTAGTTGTCAGTTAGAGCGGAATGTTGAAGATATATTTCACAAAAATCCTGACTAGAACAAATTATTAAAAAATAATTTAGAAAATGCTGCAAATATGAACAGTTTATTTCCTCTTTTTAGTATCCGCGGTTAAGTAGCTTAGATTTTGAAAGGAGACTATCGCTCTTTGAAAATATATTGACGTCAAAGCAACAAAGTTTTACGCCGGAACATTTTAAAATGCTAGCAATTCGTAATGCAAGTGCTTCTACTTTGCACACATACCTTCTATTGTTTCACCGTTGCATCATATTACCCGTCTGTTACCCAGTTTGGTAATTTATTGCCTTAGTACATACGCCGTCTACCTGTACAAACGAAGGGACAGTTATACTCAGTTTTGAAAGGTACGCCAAGAAAGTCAAACTCCTCAAAGGAACAATACTGTAGGTCTCTACAACTCTATAGAACACCTAATTTAGTATCAGTTGTATTATTATAACTAAAAATAACAGCATTAAGTGTGATATAAGTCTATACTTTTCTGAAAATCTTTTGAAAGATAAGATTTATGTGCTGAACCCCTAAATCCAGAGCTTATGATTCCTCTACGCAAATAGCATATGCGCATTTTCTCTAGTAGTGCTCAACGTTCAGGAGTATTAAACAGAAGCAAATCGCTCATTATACAAATATGTGGCCAATAACTAAAGGTTCGCTTTATTAGTGCCCGTTAAGTGTTGCTGCTTCAATTATATTTTTTATTTCAGGGATTATTTGTTTGTCTGCTATAGTCGTAGGACAGCTATCCCTTTCTGCGGCAGGTAAGTCTTGCTATAGATTGTAACTATGCATTCTTGACATAAATTATTATTTATTGTAGACTTCGTGTGTCCTAAACAGGGTACATCATTTCATCCAAATCCTGATAGTTGTTCACAATTTATTGCTTGCATGAATGGAAACCCAACTGTAGTAGATTGCCCAGAGGATTCGTTCTTTAATCCCGATTTACTATCTTGTGATAAGAAGCCTCATATTAGCTGTCAGCCGCAAATACCAGAAGAAGACAATGAAAATGTAGACGGTATGGTCATCAACTTTAATTATATTCTTCGTTACATACTTATTGCTATAGGTTGTACCATACAACTTTTGCATGAATTATTATTGCAGATTTCGCTTGCCCTAAACAGGGCACATCATTTCATCCAAATCCTGATAATTGTTCACAATTTATTGCTTGCATGAATGGAAACCCAACTGTAGTAGATTGCCCAGAGGATTCGTTCTTTAATCCCGATTTACTATCTTGTGATAAGAAGCCTCATATTAGTTGTCAACCAAAAGTACCAGAAGATGAAAATGGTATATTTATGAATTTTCAGTATATTTATCATTACATGCTTGTTACTTATAGGCTCAATTTGTCCCACTAACGGAAGATGGTTTTATCCGTATCTAAATAGTTGCTCACAATTTATTTATTGTAACAATGGAGATGAGAGAGTTGTACGCTGTGTACTCGGTTTCCACTTCGATCCGATTAAGAGATGGTGTGATTACCCCGACAAAGCTAATTGCTCATATGGGGAAAGTGACTATACAGACTCAACTACTGATTTTAATCCGGAATTTACTACCAAAGAAGAACCTGTGGATAATCTTTCAATCGACTATGGAAGTTACTATACTCCTGGTGTATGAACATCTATCTGTGGAAAAAACTACATAAATATTATCAATAAAAATTAAATAAAATCAATGTACATATGAAAATGTGTGAAATAAGTCTAGACGATTATACTGGGTCTATACTCATTCGTTGCTCCTATTTTTGAAATAGATCTAAACTGTAAAAAATATTCAAATAATCTTATTTTTTTACATAGGTTCCAAATTTGATAATTGCCGAGAAAAGGGCCGGTCTGCACACCTTTGTTATTTAGTTATAGCGTTTATTTTGTTATATTATCGTAACACGTAACAAAACATGTAAAAAATCCGCGAACAAACATATTAGAAGTGGTAGAAATGCATACTGAACTCGGTCGCATTCTCTAAGACGTTTCAAAATGAATATGATTTTAATCGTCTTTTGAAGCCTGTTTACACCCCTCGCG
Source organism: Cetonia aurata (assembly GCA_949128085.1). Taxonomy (NCBI): domain Eukaryota; kingdom Metazoa; phylum Arthropoda; class Insecta; order Coleoptera; family Scarabaeidae; genus Cetonia; species Cetonia aurata. The sequence continues at coordinate 51,334,708 of OX421883.1, read as the reverse complement.
ATTCCATTTTAATATATAGACCTATAAAAATGACCTCTACTGGTGACGACACAGCTATATCGTATCGCTTTGTTGTGTATATGTTACAGTCAAAGTAATGAATGCAGCCATTATGAATAAAATCTGGTAATTATATATAATATCTAACGAATTTGGTCAAAGTGATTAATAAAACTGTATTATTGAGTTTATCTAGCCATTATGTATAATATCCGAACAAAGTTAGTCAAAATCATAATTTTACTTTATTAATCACTTGCGTTGGAAAAGGTAATAAAAGATTGAATTTTAGATTATTTCATATTTTTAGGTAGAATTAGTAATTAACTAAGTAAATATGTGTAGGTATATATTTATTAGAACTTGCGGTTCCAAAAGTGAGTTTATTTATTTTTGCAAGTGGGGCTCCTACAACACTTTACAAGATATAAGCTTCTTTACACGTGCATCTATTGGAAGTGTAATCTCCACTGCAGTTGTTTAAATCCCTAGCCCACCTAGATGAGATTTCTTGCGCATTCCCTATTGGAAACATATTCTTCTCGAACGTCGTAATATTTCTTTATAGTTGGTTTAAGATTCCATGTTTGGTATCTAGCCTATACATTGTTTATCGAATCTTTTTCGAGTGACATTATAGCAGCTATTGCGTTTCTGGCGCCACTTTTAACGCAGTCTACGTCTGATATTTTCACCGCTACATTGTTACCTATATTCGCCGCAGGACATTTCACTGATGACAGAGCCAACATTTTTCTGCATGTTTCTCCAAAGATTATTTGGCTGAAGTCCTGGCTTCTTGAATGTCTGGTTTTTTATTATTGAGTATAAAATCAGTACTTCTCACTCGTTTTGGTAGCTGTTTGATGAAGCTAATATATCCAAATTCGTATTGTTTTGCGTCTCAATACCAGAAATACCTATTTCGAATTCTTTCTCCAGTTCATTGTTGATCAGTCTTCATCAATTTGATTAAACATTATCAACTTGTTCGTCGTTTTCATTCATCATTTACTCAAACTCTTTTTCGGTACAGAGATCAGTCAGGGAGCCTATAGGTAGATGTAAGTATTTATTCCGACTTTAGCTTTGCAACCAAACATTGTTTCATAAAGCTTGCGACTTATTCCCGAGTGATATGTTCTGTTTTTCGTAAACTGGATCAAGCGTAATCCTTCGGACCATTTTGTCCTATTGTTAGATTCCAGCCAAGTACATAGCATCTTTTCGCTATCTTGATTAACTCTTTCAGTAGATCCTTGAGATTGAGACTACCGGGGCTCCACAATTTTTAGTTCTGGCCACATCGCACACACTTCTTCGACAACCTTATTTGCAAATTATCTCCCATTACCACTTTGTAAAATGTTAGGCGCTCCGAAAATGGTAAAGATATCGACCAAGTGGTATACTACTCTTTGTGCTCTTCTAGTTTTTAAACGCCGTAGCTGAATTAATTTTGTAAGATAGCCTTGATATACCATGATGAATTTATAATCACCGCCAGTTGGTGGTTGCATGGTTATCAAATCTGTTTGACATCTTGAATTAAGTACATAGGTATCAACGTAGTAGAGCATTCTATACCTTATAGTAGAAACATACTAGTATATAATAGGTCAGCATACGAATTCAATTATTTGTTATACAACATAACCACAGAACTCAAAAATGTCAAATGGCATCTTATGTTGATGAACCATTGGATGTATTATTTTTTGTATCGATTTTGCACTCTTATAGCGAACTACCTACGCGCTCCATAAGATCCAGAAAGCTTATTGGCCTAGAAATCGAGCCTGAAGTTGTTGGTTCCGTCCCACTGCAATATATTATTTCTTTTAGATTCACGTCATTTTTATTTACGCATTTGATATACAAACAAAAAGAGAACCTTTATAAATACGGTATTTTGAAATAAATTGCATTTAAGATTTCTAAAAATACACATATTGAATGCGTCAGTAAAATGATTTTAAATAAAAACATACATTTATTGATGGATTCTGTTAAATAGTATTTTATATATACATATACGTGTTTTATTATCGTATATTTTAAAAATATATACTAGTAGGCAAGGGGCCCAGACCAAATTTTGCGGGGGGCATTTTGCGCTGCGCCATAGCCATCAGTATATCTGTTGCTTTCAGTGTTTACACTACAAGTTTATAATTTTAATCAAGAGAACTGGCGATTGTAACTTGTTATCTGGGTTGCATATGCATGTTGAATCAAATCCATACCAACTGTTTAATTACGGAAACTTTAGTTTTTATAAAAATACAATTTGATTTTTTTATAGCGGTAATTAATAAATACTTAATTATAATTGATGGGGATCTTTTCTTAGCCGTGCTTGTAAATTTTTGTTTTTTTCTCTCGATTTAGCGGCTTGGTTTTTAAATTTAATGAATTATTCAATAAAACTCTTCATTACGTTTCGACAATCTTATTTTTTATTGTTGTCTTCCTCAGATTATTTTATATAATTCACAAAATTTTGTCTAGAAATTATGAATGGATTATGTTATTAACATTTTTACAACTTTTTATGCGTTCTTTACTTACAAAATTACAGACATTCACACAACATTTTAAAATAGTATTAAAAAAAATTTTTTATCTTCATTTTTCTTAAACATATACTAACTGTTAATTGTCATTTAAAATTATTATGCATGGCGAAACATTTTGTGTGAACACTGGAAAACTACATTTAAAATAAACCGAAAGGCACGCTCAGCTATGGGTTTTTTTTCTAAATTGTTGTACTAAAAATTGTTTATTTGTAAATTTACCTATATATATTACTGACGAAAAGTATGTTTAAATGATTGGTGCATAAATTTTTGATAAGCTTTCTATTTCTGTTTAGTCGTTTACTGCGTTATTTTGTTTTTTTATTTGGATCATTTCTAATATACATCGCGCTTTATAATTTCTTTCTCTATTTAAAATACTTGTATTATTAAAATTGAATGTATGATCAAAGTTTATTGTATGTTTTTTTAGAGCAGTGAGGTTATTCTGATATTTGTGACCTTTTATTCTGTTATGAAGTTGTTGTGATGTTTGTCCTATGTACACACCATTACAATTGTTACAGGGAATTTTGTATACTACATGACTTTGGTTTTGTAATGGAATACTATCTTTTAATTTTGAAAAACTAAAATTCAAATTATTGTGGTTTTTGTGTGCAATTTTTATATGATGTGGGTCAAGAATTTTATTGAGTTTTTCGGATAATTGAGGAACGTATGGGATACTAATATACTTGAATATACTTGGGTTTATGTTTTTTGTGTTATTGATCTGTCTTGTGTTATAATATTGATGTATTTTGTTTTTAATGGTTTTTTGAATTAGTGGTAGCGGATAGTTATTTTTTTGTAAGTTAATTTTTACTGTGTTGAATATTTCTTTTCTATATTTTGGATTGGTTAATGTAATGGCTCTATTAATTAAGTTGGCCATAACATTTTTTTTTAAAATGAAGGGTTGGGCAGAATGAAAATTTAAACAACGACCCGAAAAAGTTGGTTTGTGATATAATTTTGTTAGAATTTTATTATTTTCACGAATCAAGGTAAATCTAAATAGTTTAACATCTGATTTTTTTCTATTTCAAGAGTAAATTGTAATTTTGGATGGAAGTTGTTGAAAAATTGATGAAATTTTATGATTTTGTCTTCAGGAATACAAGCCAAGCAATCGTCCACATATCTTTTATAAAAAGTTGGTTCAAAATCTAAATTGGTAATTACATGTCTTTCGAGATCTTCAAGTACTAATTGAGCTATTGTGCTTGATATGGGTGAACCCATTGCACAGCCATATATTTGTTTGTAAAAAATATTTTGAAAAGAGAAATAAGTAGTTGACAAGGTGATTTCAAGTGCATTTAAAAATTCATTTAAAGGTAATTCTGTATGGGGTTGTAGTTTTTTTCCAATTTTTTCTTACTATATTTAGGGTATAATCTATTGAAATATCATGTGTATCATCATAGTGTACATAGAGACAACATCAAGCGAAATTAATTTGTCATTATTTTTTATTTTTGTATTATCAATATATTTTTTTAATTCAAATGAGTTTTTTAGATAATATTCGTTATTATTGATTATGTTTGAAATTGAATTGGCAAGATATTTTGATATATTGTAAAACGGACTTTGGATACAAGAAACTATTGGCCTAAGTGGGACATTATTTTTATGAAGTTTGGGGAGACCGTATATTTTAGGTGTATGTGCATTATGGATTTTTATGGATTAAATTTAAAAACCAAGCCGCTAAATCAAGAGAAAAAAACAAAAAACTTATAATTTATATATATGTATATTGTTAATATAAAATATGTATAAGTGTAGGAAATATTTCTAGATATAAACGCAAATCTTAGTTGTGTACCTGCTTGCGTTACTATGTTATGTTATTATTAAAACTTATGAACCAAGTGTCATCAATACAAATTAACGTAAAATAACGAATAATACTTATTTACTTGTTTATTTTAAAGACTGATAGTTGTTTAGTTTAAAAGTAAGAGTGTCAGCTGCAATAATTTTGCATTTATGAGTAAGTGCCGGTTTATAGTCAAATCTAATTGTAAGTATCTGTTTAGAAGTTTTGAGGAAAGCAAAATATGTTGAAAAGAATAGCCTTTTTCGGTAAAGAACATATTACAAAGCTTTCCCTCTTTGTAAAACCAGCTTTCAATTTCTTTATAAGTATCTGTTGTTTTCAATGTTTACATTTGTAATGTTAATCAAGCGAACGTAGTGATTATAACTTGTTATCTGGGTTGCATATCCATAATGAGCTAAATCCTATATCAGCAACGTAAATTATGGTGAAGTTTCCATAATTTACGTTGCTGCTTTATAAAAATACATTATCATTATTCATATATTTTATTCTTAAAATAAAATATCAAATACGAATTTTGAATAGTTTAGACGCATATTAGGGATTACAATTTTTCTATTCAAATTATATTTGAGAAGAGTCATTAATATCTCTGAACTGATCCTACTGAGTTCCTCTTTTTTTATTTGTTTGATAAGTGGACGAAGTTATTAAAATAATTACATCTCCAATTACAAAGAAATACCAGTAATATTTTTTAAAATAGCATTTAATAAGAATCATAGCTAACTAGATGTCTCATTCAATGTATCATTATGATTTTGGAACGTTTAAGGGTCCAACGTCTAAACGTCCTCCACGTTTAGTGCAATCTGTTTTGTTAATCCATCTACTTATTTTTTATTTTCTTTACAAGGCACACTGGAAACGCAGAAGTAGAAATCATATTATTAAATCGAAGTTTCATTGAAAATGAAAAATTTGAAATGGAAGAAAGCTGTTCGAATAGAAAATGAATAAAAAAGTATGCACGTGCTGATGATAGTTTAGTTGAAAATACTCTTCTTAAGGCCTATATTACACCATAAAAGTTCTTTGATAAAGATCTTTTATAAATTATTATATTTGACAAACAACTTTTATAGTGTAATAGGTTAACTTTTATAAAATATATCTTTTATAAAAATTCTTTATCATATTTCCCTTTTCCTACAATATTTTATAAAAGATATTTGGCAGATGGAAATGCGATCAATGTTGTGTAGTAGCAGTGCGAAGTGAGGTTAAATTACATCGGTGATTTGTTGACATAATAATTATATCGACCGACATCTTCGACATCCCCCAAGATTTACGTATTGTTGTTTCTGAAGTCGTTAAATAAACCCTCAAACATAAAAATCACATTTATTTTTTCTTCCACAACTACTAATATCCTTAAAAAAACGGTAGGTAATAAATAAACATCTACCTCAAGAGGAATGGTAAAATATCTTTTATAAAAGAAGTTTTAGTAAAAGTTTTATAAAAGATCTTTGTCAAAGAACTTTTATAGTGTAATATACGCCTGTAATTAATAGAGGAGAGCGTGGTTTAGGCGTTTGGGCAAAAAAAAAACGGATTTATTCATGCCCAGTTGTAATAATAAAAATAGTATTACAACTGTTCATTATTATTACTACAGGGGAAGAAAGCGATACAAACACAAATATTATCTAGAAAAGTACCGAATTTAATACGAAATACGCATTGTACCTAATAAAACGAACGCAAATCTAGAGAATACTAACAGAATCGCTTCCGCTAGATAGACTTGACTTCATAAACATATCATCAAAATCTTTTGATGTTACCGTTTTGATTCAACACACAACACACCAAAAACAAAACAGAAACAGTTCCCTAAAGTTAAGTCTTTAAAAACTTTCTACGAAGTCGACAGAAGTAGCTGAATTGTTTGTCTCTGCTCATTTGGTGGAAAGCCGCCTGTAAAGAACCCTCCATATATGCTAATCCTTTTCGTGCAACTGTGTGCCCACTAAACATATATCACTAGTTCGGTAATATCTCAAGAAATACCGTTAAGAATTTTTTGTGGTGTAATTAATTTAGGACAATACCTTTCGATCCATTTTTTTTCATTTTTTTATAGCTCATTGTATCTAAATAAATTACTTATTATTGTTAAGAAATTTTTGATAACATACAAGTGGAAGAGGCCCAAATAGTCATATATGCCAAGTTCTCACATGGAAGATCTTCTGTTTGTATATTTATGCCAAGACTTCCGGCATAAGACCGTTACAAAAAAAAAACGATATCACCTAAGTTCATGTTTCAGCTAATAGAGTTAATCCCTGAATTTGTAAAAACAAAGAAGTCGTTGTATCCCGTTTTTTTTTTTTATTTTAGTTGATTGATTACTATAGATTAATTATTACAGTATGATTAGAATTATGAATTGTGATCTAATTATGATTAATGTACTAGGTTCAAATAGAAGTAAAAATGAAGCATATGTATTCGATGATTGTAAGATCTTTTCGTAAAAAATGTTAAGATAAGGATTTGGATTAGATTTCTTTATATTACTATAAACTGATTGTGAGTATATAAGCTGGAGCAAGACACAGAAACTTATTCTAAGTAGTTGTACTTGTAAATAGCACAATCTGTTGAAATGTGGTTAATAGCAAAGGGTATGCTTTTTATTGTTTTACATGAAGATTACGTTTCCATAATAAAAAAAAATTGTTTTAGGAATATCTTTTTTGTTAGCTCTGAATATTGTGCAGTATTCTTCGGCAACAGCAATTAAAGAGAAAGAAAGTGGTAGTAAGCTAAAATAATATAGCAATATATTATATATGAATATATTTTTATTGCAGTTTGTCCTTCAACCAGAAAGCATTTTCTTCCTCATCCATCTGACTGCACAAAGTTTATTGCTTGTAATTATGGTGTACCTACTATTGTCCAGTGCAGCGAAGGAATGCACTTTAATTCTAACACTTGGCAGTGCGATCATCCCAAGAAAGTTAACTGTACAGTCACGTTAGCAACGACAACTGCTAAGGGTCGCATTTTAGATGGGCCTGTTGGGCAATGTCCGCTTGTAAATGAAGAATATGTTACTTTTTTAACTCATTCAAAAGATTGTACGATATTCTATATGTGTCAGTGGGGCGTACCTATAGAAATGAAATGTCCATCTGGGCTCTACTTTAATCCTACTCTAAATACTTGCGACTGGCCACAAAATGTAGATTGTGCGGCTTCGGAATCAACTACTAATCCCACCACAGAATCAACTACAGATTCGACCACGGCATCAACTAATAATACAACCACAGAATCGAATCCGGAACTATCCACGGAAACAACTCCCATGGAAATAGTCCCTGGTACTACCACGGAAACGACTTCTGATCCGACTTCAGAATCGACATCTGACTCGACCACGCAATCAGCTACTGATTTAACCACACAAACTTCCGGTCCATCGATTGAAACAACTTCTAATTCACCCACGGAAGTGATTCCTGATACTACCACGCAAACGAGTCCTGGTCCGTCAACGGAAACGACTTCTGATCCGACTACAGAATCGACAACTGACTCGGCCACGGAATCGTCTACTGATTTTACTACAGAAACTTCCGATCCGTCGATTGAAACGACTTCTAATTCGCCCACGGAAGTGGTTCCTGATACTACCACGCTAACAACTCCTGATCCGTCAACGGAAACGACTCCAAATCCGACTACAGAATCGACAACTGACTCGACCACGGAATCGTCTGCTGATTTAACCACAGAAACTTCCGGTCCGTCGATTGAAACGACTTCAGATTCAGCAACGGAAATGGTTCCTGATACTACCACGCAAACGACTTCTAATCCGTCAACGGGAACTACCTCTGATCCGACTACAGAATGGACTACGGAATCGGCTACTGATTTAACTACAGGAACTTCCGGTCCGTCAATTGAAACGACTTCTAATTCGCCCACGGAAATGATTCCTGATACTACCACGCAAACGAGTCCTGGTCCGTCAACGGAAACGACTTCTGATCCAACTACAGGATCGACAACTGACTCAACCACGGAATCGTCTACTGATTTAATCACAGAAACTTCCGGTCCGTCTATTGAAACAACTTCTAATTCGCCCACTGAAGTGATTCCTGATACTACCACGCAAACGAGTCCTGGTCCGTCAACGGAAACGACTTCTGATCTGATTACAGAATCGACAACTGACTCGGCCACGGAACCGTCTACTGAGTTTACTACAGAAACTTCCGATCCGTCGATCGAAACGACTTCTAATTCGCCCACGGAAGTGGTTCCTGATAGTACCACGCTAACAACTCCTGATCCGTCAACGGAAACGACTTCTGATCCGACTACAGAATCGACAACTGACTCGACCACGGAATCGTCTGCTGATTTTACCACAGAAACTGCCGGTCCGTCGATTGAAACGACTTCAGATTCAGCAACGGAAATGGTTTCTGATACTACCACGCAAACGACTTCTAATCCGTCAACGGGAACGACCTCTGATCCGACTACAGAATGGACTACTGATCCGACTACGGAATCGGCTACTGATTTAACCACAGGAACTTCCGGTCCGTCAATTGAAACGACTTCTAATTCGCCCACGGAAGTGATTCCTGATACTACCACGCAAACGAATCCTGATCCGTCAACGGAAACTACTTCTGATCCGACTACAGAATCGACAACTGACTCGACCACGGAATCGGTTACTGATTTAACCACAGAAACTTCCGGTCCGTCCATTGAAACAACTTCTGATTCAGCCACGGAAATGGTTTCTGATACTACCACGCAAACGAGTCCTGGTCCGTCTACGGAAACGACTTCTGATCCGACTACAGAATCGGCAACTGGCTTGACCACGGAATCGTCTGCTGAGTTTACCACAGAAACTTCCGGTGCGTCGATTGAAACGACTTTAGATTCAGCAACGGATATGGTTCCTGATACTACCACGCAAACGACTTCTAATCCGTCAACGGGAACGACCTCTGATCCGACTACAGAATGGACTATTGACCCGACCACGGAATCGGTTACTGATTTAACCACAGAAACTTCCGGTCCGTCCTTTGAAACGACTTCTGATTCAGCAACGGAAATGGTTCCTGATACTGCCACGCAAACGACTTCTGATTCGTCAACGGAAACGACCTCTGATGCGACTACAGATTTAACCACAGGAACTTGGGACCCGTCTATTGAAACGACTTCGATTTCGGCCACGGAAATGGTTCCTGATACTACCACGCAAACAACTTCTGATCGGTCAACAGAGACGACTTCTGATCCGACTACAGATTCGACAACTAACTCGACCACGGAATTGGCTACTGATTTAACCACTGAATTAAATACTGATCTCACCATGGAACCAACTACTGATTCGACCACAAATTCAACTACTAGTCTATCCACAGAATTGACTTCTAATCTGCCTACGGAAACAACCCCGGATTCTTCCGGAAACAACTCCTAATTTGACCACACAAACGACTCCTGATACGACCCTGGAAACCACTCCTGATGCATCAATGGAAACAACTGAATCCACTACAAAATTGATTACTGACCTAACCACAGAATCGGCTGCTGATTCAATTACACAATAGACTTCTGACCTATCTACAAAAAGAACTCCTGACCCGTTCACGAAAACGACTCCTAATTTGTCTACAGATATACCTCCTGGTACGACTACGGATACGAGCCCTGATCTGTCAACGGAATCACCTATTGATTCGATCATAAATTCGACTATGAAATGAATTATTTATTCAGCCATGGAGTTAACTCCTGATCCAACTACAGAAAAGATTCCTGGTTCCACCTCAAAGACTTCTGACTCGACAACAGAGTCAGCTACTTATTAAACAAATATTAGTTATTCAGCCTTTGAATAAACTACTGGATCAGAAACTTATAATACAGCGGTATACCTAAGGAAATAGCACTTGTTTAAATATTGTCTTAAATCTACAATTGCTCTTAACTACTTTCCCATGATTTTGTTTCCAGTTTTATTGTTTTACATACTTACTAAAATAATTAATTTTATTTTGAACTAGATTTAGATTATTTGATAAGGTTTGTTTCTTGGTATTATTGAATAAATTATGATTGCCAAAACACAAAATTTCGTTTTTGTATACAAATAATTAACCGCCCTTATACATTTATTTACATTTGGCGACCTGTGCTTAAATATTCAAATATCTTTACATCGATAATCTATTTTATTTCCTTCCGGGGCACACCTAGCCTTCAAACAAGTATTTTTGCCTGATCTTTAGCACCCAAAGATAACTTGTTATAAAACAGACACTGCAGAAACAAAACAGAAAGTCCTATTGAAAAAAGACGACAGCCTATTACAAACTGTTTTTAAGGCTCTAGTTTTAGGCGTTGCTTGTACTGTTCAAAAGATTTTGATGTGCTTATTAATTCATGTCTTCCTGGTAGAAACGATTAGGTTATGTTTTCTAGTTTCGTTCTGTTTTTGTTTTGTTATGCAAGACAAATGCACACAATGGTATTCGGATTTTAAATTAAATCACTCTTTCTTCTAGATAAACATAATAATAATTAAGAGCAGTAACACGTATAACAAAATCATTAGTACTTAAGGGGCTAAACGCTCTGTAATCCAATCAGACAAATAACAAGAAAGTTATTTTCTAAAAATCTATTAATTTCTTGTTGAGTAAAAATAACGAACAAAACACTAAATAATAACAATATTAATTATTAGTTATTAGTGATGCAATGGGTTAAAAGCGGTCAGTGAATATAGAAGTATAAAAATGTACGCCATTAGTGTGTCGGCGAAATTTAGCACGAAAACTACTAAACATAGGGTAGAGAGATTTTCTGTGTGTATGTAATAGATTACTTACACATATAGAGAGTGTTACATAATTCCCAGAGCCGCACTTTCAACTCTTTTATTTTGAATCGATTGCTATATTTTTTAATAATTATTTTGATAGCCGTCTAAAACACCTTTGCAGTGATATATAGTTATGTGCACTTCTGAAAATTAATTTTGGCTATATTGCAAATTTTGTCATAATTTTGACAGTTGCGACTTCTGAGATTTCAAGTATGATCCTAAAAAGGGTTGTAGTGTCGCGCGTCATTATTTTGTTGTCAATCTGGGGACTAACATTTTATATGTTTCAAGGTGGCGCAACGTGAAAATATATACAGGGTGTTAAATATGTCGCGGAACATTTATCGAAATTCAAACGCTTTTCTTTTGATTTTTTTTAAATGAAACCTATATTTTTCTATATTATCAACAAATTCCTCGTAAAATTAGCTTTAATATGGTACCAACGTAACACTTATTTCCAGTATTTTCGAAGATATTACAATTTTTTAAAAATATGTTTACAATATTCAATATGTGGGGCACCCAATATGCTGAGATGGTAACGATTTTCAAACAAAAGCTAAGAATCTAACGATACCTCAAATCTCTGCTTAAATTTTCACATTATGTTGTTTTTTGTAGTTTATCTTTGGTATCATAGCGTTTTACATTTTTTATGGTTTTATTACCGCACGTGTTTTTACAATTTGAATTATTTATTTGTGGATTATTAGTTATTACGTATTACTTTAATCTGGTTGTTAATCAGGTACATATATCGTTTTGTTCCTCTTATTTTTTTTTTTTAGCAGAAACCCACTGTTAGCATCAAGAATGTATACAGCAGATTATACTACCTGTAGAGCATCGGATAGTAAGAGCTTTGTGAATTTGTTAGTAAAGCTTCTGTGATCGGAAAAAGGACAAAAATTATGGTTTTAGAAAATAATGAACTGACAGTCATTCAATCTGTTGTGAAAAATCCGCACGTGTCTACAAGGACAATTTCAAAACAACATGGCATTGCAACCATATCACAACGGAAATATTAAAGAACCATAAGTTTCACCCTTATAAAATTAATACACGGATTTTGAAAAGAGCCTTATGTGTTCTGAATGAATATGAAATGAAATTTTTATTTATGATTATTAAACTTTTTTCTCTGTGTATGTATTACATAGTAGATTCATACTTCAGATTAATAAATATCCAGAATATGTAGGTATATGTATGTACATACATGTAAGATATCGGTGGACTCTGTCTTATATTTTTTATATTTGTTCTTAAAAATCAATCTCGGTCCGCATTTCGTAAAATACTCCCATTACACATATTAAAATGAAATCAATTAAACCAGATTTTACAACAAATTAACCAGCAATAGTAGGTGAACGATCTTCACTGTGACTAACTGTATTAACAACATGAAACATAATATTATGGTCTTTTATATAATTCAGATAATATTAAAAAAACTGACTGAAAACGATAAATGTAGCAAGGACTTCAATACGACATTGATTGCGTTGATGTAGTTATTGAATGAAGCCAACATTTGTCGTCGATTTTGTCTCTTGAATTCCAATTAAAAAAAAATAATGATTTTGGTATATATCATTGGGTTATCCAAAATGACAAAAATATGTATAACGTGCCTAATTTGCGAGTAATAATGACAGAATGATTATCAAATCGCAGGCGGACAAGATCCGGTCATCAAAATCGTCTGTGATTTTCTTAAAGCAAATCTGCTACGCATTTGATTCAGCTAAATATTGTACGAGTAAATACCTATAGCTTACCTTGGAAAACTTTGTGTGTACTCCCCTAATCCCCAAGATGAAACTAATTCTTCCATTTCTTAATTATACCTATAACACAGCACCATGCGACCACTAACGTCACACCACGTAATACTAGGTAAACGTGCACTTTATGCGTATGCGTACGTCATCAACCATGATTTTTTGTGGTTATGCGCAAAACACAATAAAACTACCGATGCTGCCCAAAAACACTCGAGATGCAACAAAATTCAAATAATCATAGTTGTGGCAAGTTGCTACTTACTTATGGAAATACATCAGTTTAATAGCAATCGGTATTGTTGTTACTCCTACTAAGTATATGGTGTAGCTAGATACAATATCAATAGTCACAACTAATACAGTTTGTTTACGACTATTACTCAAGACTTTGTTACCTACGCTGTGTAATAGACGTTAATAACAGTACTATTTACTTTCAGGAAACTGGGTTTAGGTGCAAGTATTAACTCAAAAGGATAGTTCCAAGTAAAACTTTATCTATGGTAAATGATTTTTTATCAGATATACAGTTTACTTAACCTATTTTTCTCAGTGTATCTGTGCGGTTTTCAATAGGTCTTGGTGTATATGTTATTGAAGATGCAAACTGTGTTTTTCCGTGGAACATGTGTTCGGGCACGAAGAGAGTTTAGTTAGCAGATTTAGGGGGAATAGATTGGATACCGAAGAATATGGAGAGAGGATTTTTGAGTCCGTCGCAAAAGTAGGTGTATTAGTAATAAGTGTAATTAGTCTTATAAAAGAGAATTTTCTGTTAGTGGAAGTTGTATATTTTCTCTCCGTTAGAATTCGGGATTTGAAGACAACTACACCAGCGTTATGGCATTTATTTAGTTAATTTTAAACGCATGAATGAATCCGGATTTTACTAATTGCCACTGCCACAATTTCTATTCTGATATTCAATTTGCTTTTTTTTCTGGAATTTTAATATTGTATATCAGTCCTTATGTATACTATACGATACATATCCCAAATAAACTTTCCCATGTACCAAGGAAGAGTTTGAAAAGACGTAACGAGAGCACGTTGGTTTAGAGTCCGCCACGGACTCCATCTTCGAAAGGACCATCTACGTTCAAGTGCATTACACCGAATTTCTTTGAAGAGGAAGCTCGAAACGGGCAAGGTTTTTAACATAAAAAAAAGATGATTTATATCTAAACGCTCCCATCTTGCTGGCTTACTAAATTGTGCCTATACTTCGAACATCTTTTGTGATGTGTAGAATTTGTTTTAGTGTATATCGGCGTCGATACTAGAATCATTAAATTTACCAATATAAGATTTATTAAATTAAAAATTAAAATCATTAAGACTTTTTATACAAAATTTCTACAATAATTTATCTGGTTATTTTTATTTGAACCTTTGTGTGGGTATGTGTTGTACAGCCTACAATTTCAGTTCTTTTTTTTACCTTCGCCCTTGCTCATATAGTTTGCGATATCTGTTATTAAGTCCATGTCACTATACATCAGAAATTACCTGGCACCCATTTTGCTTAAAACACCAAATATTTGTTACTAGAGAAAAATCTACGAACAAACCGTAGAAGTCATAAAATCAATGTACAAGGATAACATAAATATAGGAAGAATAAATAATGAAGAGTCGAAATAATTCAAAACGGAAATATGTGTTAAACAGGGATGTGTTCTCAGACCCATTTTGTTTTCCTGTGTATTAGATGACGCAATAAAGAAGGCAAGACCAAAAATGAAACAACTAAAATTGGGATATTGGAAAATGAAACCCACTAGTACAGCAGAGTTGATGTATGCCGATGATATGGTGGTAGTGGCAGAGACCGAAGAAAACCTGCAACATAATATAAACATCTTAAATGAAGAACTTACAAGAATTAATATGAAAATAAATACAGATAAGGCAAAGAATATGATAGTGGCAAAAGAGAAAACAAAACATAACGTTAAAATAAACGGACAAATAATTAAACAGGTCAACGAATACAAATACCTCGGGACGATAATTGCAGCCGATGGAAAGATAGACAAAGAAATAGATGAGAGGATGAAGAAGGGTGGAAAAATATATAATACGATGAAAAAGACATTCCTAGGAAAAAGAGGTGCAAAAGAACGTTAAAGTCGACGTAATAAATAAAATAGTAAGGCCAACGCTGATGTACAGCTGCGAATCCTGGACGCTAAACGAAAAACATAAATCCAGAATTAATGCCATGGATATGAGATTCCTAAGAAAAGTAGTAAATAAAACGAGAATAGATAGAATCAGGAATGAGAAAATAAGGGAAGAATTGGGAGTGATACCAATACGAATGAAAATAGAAGAAGGACAGCTAAGATGGTATGGACATATTTGTTGAATGTCAGAAGAAAGAACACCTAAGAGAATTTATAAAACTAAAATATCTGGGAAAAATTCAAGAGGAAGACCAAGAACGTGGTACGATGAGATAAGGGAAGCATTGACCGAGAGAGAAATGAATTGGCATGAGGTAAGAGAAATGACAAAAGACCGGAAAAAGTGGAGAGAGAAGATAAGGGCAAGAAATTAACCTCAACCTCGAAATGACCTTACACCTAACAGTAGAAAGGTTTTAAATGAATAAAAAAAAATATTTGTTAGTCAACCTCAGACGACAATTTCTTTTGAACCCAGCCTTTCTCCACTGAGTCTAGTCGGCAGCGTAGTGAACTTCTGAGGGCGTTTCAATTAAACGTAATTTCGATTATATAAATACATAACATAAATATTGTGCAAACAACATTACTCATTGGTTTAACTGTTTCGTTATCGCCTTTCAATAGCTTACTACTGTACAAAATATATTAGATCAATAAATTCTTCAAGAGAACGTCATTCTATTGCTGCAAAGGGTTCATAAAAAATTAAACTGAGTTTTAATTGTATTGTCGTAAATAGGATAAAGGTAAAGATCGCTATTTCCTAAAAATCTTATCGTCGATAAGATTGATATTTACAGTGCCCTTAATCCCGAGATTAAGATTCCTTTAAATATGCCGTATGGTGTCAAAATCGCACAATTGTTCATATTAGCAGTTACAGACGAGTAAAGCTTGTCCATACAAACAGTAGAGATCAACGTCAAAATATGGGGTTAATAACGAAAGGTTTGTGTTATTGGTGGTGTACTACCTTAGCTATTATATACAATGTGTTTCAGGAATTATTTTCTTGCTGACTGTGATCGTGGGACAATTTGCAGTATCTGGCGCAGGTAAACGTATTTCTACATACTTTATTATTTTTATTAAATTTCACATTAATTAATGTTGAAGATTTCAAATGTCCTGGCTTGGGTATATCATTCCATCCACATCCAACCGACTGCTCAAAATTTATCGCGTGTATGATTGGGATGGTAAACGTTGTAGATTGTCCGTCTGACACATTCTTCAATCCCGATTTGATGTATTGCTCTAACAAACTTCACGACAGTTGTATACCAGAAGAAAGCGAAGAAGGTAAGATCAAAAAACATTTAATGCACGCATAGCTAATACCCTATGATCTTTAGATGCAATTTGTCCCGCTACCGGAGTTTGGTTTTACCCACATCCAACCAGTTGCTCACAGTTTATTTACTGTCGCAACGGAGCTGAAACAGTGGTAGACTGCATACCAGGCTATCACTTTAATCCTGCCAAAGGATGGTGCGATCGACCTGAAGTAGCCAAATGTTCCTACGAGGATAGTGAAGAAAGTAGCAACGAGGATGGTAATGAAAATGAAAATGGTGGCTCAAGTAATGAGGCCGGAGAAGTGGAAGACAGTATTGAAGAAACTAACGAAACTGAAGAAGTAGAAGATGGTACAGAAGAAAGTAACGTAACTGAGGTGGAGAGTAGTATTGAAGATGGTAACGGCGATGGTACTGAAGAAAATATTGATAATAGTAGTGAAGATAATAGAGGAAGCAGTAGTGAGGAAAGTAGCGGAAGCAGTAGTAGTGAAGAGAGTAACAGCAGTAGTACTGAGGAGAGCAACGAAACTGGGGAAGTGGAAGGCGGTACTGAAGGAAGTAGCGAAGCTGGAGAAGTTGAAAGTAGTACTGAAAATAATACCGAAAGTGAAGAGGCCAATACCGAGGGAAGTAACGAACAGGAAGAAAGCGAGGAGGAAGAAAATAATGTAAATACCAGCGATGAAGTAGACAATGGAACTGAAGAAGCACCTGTGGAAAGCGAAGAACAAGAACAAGAAGGAAGTAGCGAAGCTGGAGAAGGTGAAGGTAGTACTGAAAATAATACCGAAAGTGAAGAGGGCAATACTGAGGGAAGCAACGAGGAGGAAGAAAATAATGTAGATGCCAGCGATGAAGCAGATAATGGAAGTGAAGAAGAACCTGTAGAAAGCGAAGAACAAGAACAAGAAGGAAACAGTGACGAGGAGAATGAAATCGGCGGCCCTGTTGGTGAGTGTCCGCCAGACAATGGACAGTCCGTAGTTTTCCTACCACATTCAACAGATTGCGCCATCTTTTTCATGTGTAACTGGGGCGTGCCTGTGGAAATGCAGTGTGGACCAGGAACTCACTTTAATCCCACAATAAACGTTTGTGATCATATATGGGCTGCTGGTTGCACTGCCGGTCAATAGTTACTGTATATATCCATCCGCACAGTTAACCTTCTTTTCATGCGGTAGATGCACTCAAAGTGCATTGGCATAAAACATCATTAAGCTCTATAATAATAGACATAAGAAAATATAAAGAAGTGAAAGGCGTTAACTTCAAAACCGCATAAGAGAAGGGCCGACTGTGTATTCAGTAGTACAGATATTTAGAAACAAAATATATTTTCGTATTCCTGACATAATTGCTCTTTATGCTATTTATATACACAAACGAGCCTTGTACTGTATTTGGGTTAAATAAATTAAAAATATTAACGATATCTGTTTTTCTTTTAATAATGAATTCGTAGCTAGTTTAAAAATATATCCTATAAAAGCCGATATTTTATTTATATCATGTACAAAAAAATCTATAAGTATAATGGGTTAAATATCATCCATTGGTGATTCTTTAACTTTGCTCCCTACAAGGCATTTACTAAGTATTCCAATGAAGCTCTTAACAATTTACTTCTACTTACATAAAGTGAATAAACATATCCGGATTAACGCAATATTCGTCGGATTAAGGTGCGTCTTTCCATTTAAAATAACGAAGTGAGTATGCGTTCTTATAACATTTGTGTAGAAAATGTTTGTTTCTAAAATGAGAAATAGGTCTGTAATCAAAGACCCAATCTTCGGTGGGATGACCTTACATCTGATAGCACCTTAAAGAAATATAAATAAATATATAATATATAAATATACTTTCACGATATGCAAAAAAGCTTATATAAGCTAAAATCAAGCAGTTTCATGAACGTAACGATAAATAGGATATAAAAAAATGTCGTGAAAGAATTTATATGTAAACGAAGGAAACACCTAATAATAGAAGACATGAATATAAACATAATGAAAAAAAAAAAAACACTGTAAAAGCTTATGAAAACATATTCAAGGAACATAACTACAAAATACTAAATAAAAGAACAAAAAAATATTATACCCGAAAAAATATTTCAAATAACCATAGTACCTATTCTAAATCATGCTATCACAAATATTAAAGATGAAATTAAGATAAGAATATTACCAACAGAAATATCAGACCACTACGCAGTGAAAACAGAAATAACAAAAAGACTAGAGAAGCCACAATACAAATATTACAAAAAAACAGACACAAATTACAAAAATATAACAAATGAAATATCAGATATCAAACAGGCAGATGTGAATATATTTCAGCAATTATCAGTCACACTCCAAAAAATAATGGAAAGAAACCAAACAATAACAAAAATTAAAAGGAGAAAGGAATGTCCATGGGTAAATGAAAATCTACTTAGACAAATAAAGAAACGAGATAAATTATATAGAAAATACACAAAAGACCCTCAAAGACAGAAAAACACACACTGAATATGATAAAGAATGCAAAAAAGAAATACTACAGAAAAAAAATCGAAAGGTATCGAACTGAACCATAAAAAACATGGAACTTGATAACTAAAGACATTAGCAAGAAAAATGCAAGAAACCTACAAATTCAAGCCATAGAAAGGGAAGACACCAGAATAACAACAGACTCAGATGAAATAGCTCGAGAAATAAATAAATACTTTGCGACCATAGGAATAAAATTGGCGGATGGACAGATTGCAAAATTAAGAAGAACACCATTACCGATAAACGCCCCGAAATTACAAATTAAAGAACCAACCGAGGAAGAAGTACAAAAAATCATAGTAGAATTAAAAGACAACAAAGCACCAGGATTCGACAAAATAACACCAAACATAATTAAACAAAACAGAAACTATTTAGCACCAATTTTGAAAGAGCTAATCAATAACGTAATAAAGACCGGGACATTTCCGAAATATTTAAAAAGAACACAAATTGTACCTATATATAAGAAAGGAAGCGCACTGTATCCTGAAAACTACAGACCGATATGCCTGAAAAGACTATACAAAAGCAACTACGTGAATAAAATAATAAATAAAAACCAATATACTTTTAAAAAAAAATCAGGCACTACGTCGACAATAATTGATCTGTTAAATAATATAAAAAATAAAGTAGATAAAAAGGACATAGTAGTTGTAATCTTCATAGACATGAAAAAAGCGTTCGATATTGTATCAAAAACAAAACTGATTGAAAAACTAAACAGATTAGGAATCAATGGCGCCGAAAGCAATTTAATAAAAAACATCTATTACATAGAACGCAAACAACAATAGTGAATAACACTGAAAGCAAACCTCTAACTGCAGAATACGGCATACCCCAAGGCGGAAATTTACCTCTAATCCTATATATAGCATACACAAATGATATTTTTAATGTTTACATGGAAGGAGAGATATACACATGAAAAACTGCAGCAACAGATCAACACTGATGTAACAAAAATGCAAAAATGGTGCCATGAAAATTTGTTAACAATTAATGAGGAAAAAACAGAATATATGATTTTCCAAAGAAAGAAACACCCTACTAATTTCAAAATAACTTTTAACAGCCAACACAAAAGGTAACCCACATAAAATATGTGTGTGAGTGTATACATGTATATGTATGGTTGTACACTTTGTTCGGCTATACTGGCGAATTAAAGCACTGCTTATATTAAGCCAAAAGTGTGTATGAGCTACGAGAAAGATATGTATTAATAAATTGCTGTACCTAAACAGAAGAAATCTTTTAAATTTTGAAGTTCACAAATAGAAAATATAATTTAAAGGAAATGTATTGGTAAAAAGATAGAAAAAATATAAACAGAGTTATATCTCTAGCAGGAAATTAACATTATCCTACTAAGTAACTACGAACGTAGTGGAAGTACTTCTGTACGCATTCCTAGATATATAGAGAGCATTTAAATACTTCCGCAACATAAATCTCCAAAGCACCGACGAATAAAGGGATCAATAAACCAAGTAACACATAGAAGACTGCATGCTTAAAGCAAGATCAGTTTAGACAAACATTATGGGAAAAACATTGGTGGCTCGGGTCGCAGAGTGCTGTGAAACCTCGTAGTGAATGAGCTACAACTAAGACTGGAAAATGAAAGACACAAAAATTTGGGATACGTAGATGATATTGTCACTGCGACTCCGGGTAAATTCAACAACGTAGCTCGGGACAAACTGCAGAACACTCTACAAGTTGTACAAATGGACCGAGGAGGAGAGCGATAGGCCGACCGCAAATTGTAGGCAGCACAGAGCAGCGCAGTATAGCCGAGGATTTTGCTGTATACGGAATTATATTGACTATGTGGCAGAGCAACTCTGTTCAATTTGCGCTTTGACAAGAAATCCCTCTGTGCTGCCTTCAACTTGCGGCCGGCCACTTTAAAACGACCAGACTAGCATTCACGAGGAGCAGGGAGTTAGATAGTTTAGCACCTTTTAACAGCTTCAGAAAAGCAGAGCGCCATAGGAAGCGCCAAAAAAGCCCATAGGAAAGCAGGGGGTTAAAACCAAAATAATGTACTGAAAATACATCATGGTGGTGGATGTAGCATCAAACTGCTATAACTGAACTCAACAAAAGAAAGTAGCTTGCGTGTTTAGGAATAATACGAGCAATGTGGACTACTTCTACCTCTTGGGAATGAGATTAGGCCACCTGATGTCGACATATCTATTTAATAGAAATTTCGAATTAGAAATGATGGATTGGATAAACTAGAATCAATCCAACTGGTTTACAGACGGATTAAAAGCTGAGAATGGGACTAGAGAGAATTTACAGTGGGGTGAGAAACACAATTTCTCTAATAGAAATATATTGCCAAACGAATCTGTATTGGCAGCCAGCCACTACTCAGAGCATTAGTAAACCCTGTAATACAATCAAGACTGGTTGGGGAATGCATTCGAGAACTGAACAGCCTGGCAAATTGCAATAAAGTTACTTTACCGTAGGCACCCGGTCTTTATGCCATGATACATATGTTGCTTGATATTTGACATTTAAAATTAACCCTTAATACCTGTAACGCAATAATATGTAATAATAATTTTCTAAAAGGAAGACTAATGCTTATACGTAGCACTTGCGTTTAGACACGAAAGGCTCTAATAATACTTGTAATGTTTAAGAATAGCTAAAAGAACAACAAATTTTATTCTGAATGCAACGACACCATAGTGTATTGCTATTCATCTATGTTTCTCACAGTAACTGCTTAAAATTATTATACAATACCTGCATTCATTTAATTTTTTAACTAATAAATATGTGCAGAACCAAATTACTTAAAGGTAGAAGCAACATTTTACCTTTAAGTAATTTGGTTTAAATTATCAGTTCTACATTTTTTTATCTTTTGTGTGAGACAGTATAATTTTAGACCCATTGGTGTACAATATTTGTTCATTTTCTAATGTCAATTGAGTGATCCTATATATATTACACCTGTTCTGATTGTCTTTGTAAAGTAGATAAGTCTTTAGCTGTTATGAGTAAAACATAATTAATGTAAACAGGTGAAGGGTTGGTTAAAACGTTGCACACATTCATAGTGTAAATATTATATAAAAGCGAACCTATTAATATAAATAAATGTGCTTTATTGTCAAGAAAAATTATAAATTAATTTTGTGGACAAAGCAGAGTAATTAACAAATTTAATAATTGAAAAGGTACATATACAATAAACACAGGTAGAAAGTGTCAGATACACTTAGTCGTCAATGAATAAACCAGGAGATTGCGCTGACCGCACAAAGAAAGAAAAGGGGAGATGAAAGTTTGGAGGAAAACAAATTTAGTGTTACCCCTCTCCGCAAAAATCGCTAACAGCGTAAAGAGATTGCTGAAGAAAGTACGATTTTACCTTTCTGCGAAACTGGACGTATGTTGGTATCGATTTAAGTTGGATTGGGAGAAGGTTGTAGAGCTTGATTGCATCGTAGAAGATTGAGTTCTTAGTTAACTCTGAACTGGGTACAGGTAAATAAAGGTCATGTTGCAACCGTCTTATAATGTGGTTATAAAGAGGTATTTCGGTAAATCACTAATATGTTTGCGAATTAGTGAGACAGATTCGAGGACGAAGAGTGCCGGGAGGGTCACGATTTTATAGTTTAAAAAATATGGTCGGCAGTGATCTCTGGTCCCTAGTTGAAATGTGTAGCGAATTGCCCTTTTTTGCAATTTAAAAATTGTATTGAAGTTGTACAAACTACAGGTGCCCCAAAAGGGCAGCGAGTAGCGAAGATCGGATTCAAAAAGGGCAAAATAAGTAATGCGTGCAGAGGATTGAGCTCCCTGGCTACAGATCTGATTGCAAAGTACGCAGAAGACAATTTTTTTGAGAGAGTGTCGATATGGTGAGACCATTTAAGAGTATCGTCAATGATAAGTCCCAGGAATTGAACAGATTGAACCATATTGACAGTGTCGTTATCGAACCGACAAGGTTGCTGCAGTGCACCTTTGTAAGGTAGAACCACCATTTTGTCTTTGTTATAACAAAGGCAGTTGGAATTACAGCAATGTTTGATGATGGTTAGGTCCTTAGATATAATACATTGTAGCTCATCTCTATTTGGGTTGCTCCAAGTGATGCTGGTGTCATCTGCGAAGAGACAAAATTTCCCACTGATCTTCAAATCGGTGATATCATTGATGAAAAGAAGGAAAAATATTGGACCAAGCACTGAGCCCAGCGGAACGCCATAGTCAATTCCCATACACGACGAGGAGGAACTATTTCCTCTCACTATCTGTTTCCTATTGAAAAAATACGATTTGAACCATTCCAGAGGAGTACCACGAATCCCACAGTAAAATAATTGTTTTAATAGAATGTCATGACTGACACAGTCAAATGCTTCAGATAAATCCCAGAACACTGTGGCAGTGAAGTGTTTATTATTAATATTGTTAAATACGTCATTGAAGATCGAAAAGAAGGCGTCGGCAGTACTTGAATTGGACAAGAACCCAAAGTGCCTGGGGGTGATAAGTTAAAATTTTTTTAGAAAAAACATTAGCTGTTTTTTGATCAATCTCTCAATAATTTTGGATAAGGTTGGCAGTAGAGCAATTGGTCGGCATTACGCTACCTAGCGGCAAACCTCTATCAATAACTTTTGTCTTGTAACCGAAAGTATTAGCATCTATGATTACTTTCACTGGTTACCTTGTATCATGCAAATACAATGTTACTCATTTTAAGGCAGAATGTATCTCTAGAATTTTTTGTTTCAAACGCACTTGGGTACTATGAACTATACAATCGTAGGGTTTAGAAAAATCCAGAAATTTACCTAAAGGATGGTAGTGTTTGTCCAGAGCATGATATATTGTATTGACATAGTCATTGTAGTCGAAGGGTCGAGTTCAATCGATCTTCCTTTCAGGAAAACTGTGCAGGTTTATACCCAACAGATTTCTTGCATTAAAGAACGCAGATTTAATATGCATTTCGTGAACTAACACTTCGATAGTGTTTTTTATAGTTATTTTATAATTTCAACTTGTACATATGAGTACTACAAAAAACTAATTTAATAAAACGCTTCTTACTAATCATACATATCAAACACTCAATATCCATGCCTTAAACAATCTAACGGTGTCTAATAGATTTTATCTATCACTACAATAACATACAAAAACTAGAATTGATTTTTATCTTTTGCCAGACAAGTTTAAATATTACGTACTAATATAATTTAATTTATAAAATAATCAAAATATCTCATTCAGAATATACAGGGTGGCCGTTGAGGTATCCGAGAAACTTCGTATATGGATTCAATGACTAATTTTAAGCAAAAGTGATCGTATTCACTTTTGCCGAATTCCTAACGGTTCTTGAAATATCGGAGTTTGAAGTTGGCTGGTCGTATAGATAGATGCTTAAAAAAATGTTGATTGTCAGTTCGTTAATTGTCATCATTGACAGTTGGTTATTTTTTATTGCGTAATTTGTGTTAAAATCATGCCTGTAATTTATTCAAATGAAGAATACGCTGACATGATTTTCGTGTATGGATATTGCAACGGTAGTACCACCGCCTCAGTTAGGGAATATCAACGACGATACCCAAACCGCCGTCTTCCAGACAAGCAAACGTTTAGTAGAACCTTCACAACTCTTCGATTAACAGGTGCGTTCCCTAAACCGAATTGTGAAAGAGAACTTATGCGAAGAAACAATGCTGCAGAAGTGCTTGAGGTTGTTGAAAATGATCCTGGTGTTAGTACGAGAAGAATTTCTATACTTACTGGACAAAGTAGGACGGCTGTGCAGGACACTTTGCGAGAAAACGGACTGCATCCCTATCATTACCAACCGGTACAAGAACTTCTCCCCACGGATCTTCCCCAAAGAGTTCGTCTTTGTGAATGGTGGAGCGATCATCTGGATACTCTTCCAAGAACCCTTTTCTGTGACGAAGCTACATTTACAAGAAATGGAATCAACAATTTCCACAACGAACATGTGTGGGCAATCGAAAACCCTCATGCCGTTCGAGAAACCGACTTCCAGAGAAGATTCTCCGTAAACATTTGGGCTGGAATAGTTAATAATGAAGTTATTGGACCACATATTTTCGATGGAAATTTGAACAGCGAAATGTACCGGGCTTTTTTGGAGAATGAACTACCTCTACTACTTGAGGACATTCCTCTTCAAATCAGAAGGACGATATTGTTTTTACATGATGGTGCTCCGGCCCATTATGGAAGAGACGTCACTAATTTCCTCAATGAACAGTATCCAAATCGATGGATAGGTCGTGGTGGTCCCATTGCCTGGCCGCCGCGATCTCCGGATCTCAACCCACTAGATTTTTTCATGTGGGGACATGTGAAGACACTTACCTATTCCATGGGAAAGCCTGATAATAGGGACCAACTCATCCAGAATATTCATGCAGCGTTTAATGAGGTGAAAAACAATATGGAGAACTACAACTGGGAACGAGAGCTCCGACGGAGGATTGAGTTATGCATTGCACAAGGCGGTGGTCACATTGAGCAGCTTAAATAATTGCACTGTCATTATACTTTTATTAAAATAAACGACATTATTTCCTAAGTTCTCTACTAATTTAATTTTAATTCAAACTCCGATATTTCAAGAACCGTTAGGAATTCGGCAAAAGTGAATACGATCACTTTTGCTTAAAATTAGTCATTGAATCCATATACGAAGTTTCTCGGATACCTCAACGGCCACCCGGTATGTATATGCTGCTAGAAGTAGCATAATTTTCTGATGTAGGATAATATTTAAGTTTTGTTTTTATACAAAATAAAATGTAATTGTATAAATAAAATGATATGAGATATAGTCTATACGTTCTTACAACTAAAACCTTGGAAAATTAATTGAAAACTAGTTAACATGAGTTGATTAAAGATCTTGATCTGATAGAAACAAGTCAGTCCTTCAATTGTTAAAATGCGGCTGATTTTGTTCCATCTATAGTCCTACCCTCTTATAGATTAAGTTCTATTGATCTTATCGGCACTAAGAAAACTATAAAAATCGTAGTCTGTGATAATCTTAGGTATAGTTAGTCTTTGCAGCAGAAATTAAAACATTAATAATGTTAAGAGAATTGTGTTCGTTCCTTTTACTTATTACCATATCTTCAACTGTTGGTAAATTATAATAAATACAAATATTGCGATTTTAACATTTTTAAGAGATACGTATTTGCTTTCAGAGTTTAACTGTCCGGATGGAGAACAAACTTTGTTCGCTCACCCGAATAGTTGCGAAAAATTTGTACAATGTAAAGGTGGCGTAGTAGAAGAAGTTGACTGCATCCCTGGTTTGCAGTTCAATCCTACTTTAGAATATTGTGATTTTCCTGAAAACGTAGTTTGTGCATTTGCAGATATCGAGATAGAGGTGGAAGGAAGTGGAGGTAAGATATATCAGGACTAATAATTTATTATAAATAATAAATTCCAATATGTTACCGCGCTTAAAGTAAACAAGACATTTTTGCTGTAATTTGCACTGTTATTGTCTGATAAAGTATATTTTTCCTCTTTATCTACTTATTTTTGTTTGCTGAAACTAATCGCTCATTCGATAGTATTTAACGTTAAGTTGAATCATTACAAAGTGCAATTCAGAATGAATATTTGTATGAATCGTTTTGTTGTGATAACCCACCAGCGTTTGAGAGCAAAATGGTAACTGGGTTACTAACTAAGGTTCAATATTTTAGATAAAACTTTAGCATTGTTTTGGTTACAGAAATTTCCGGACCAATAGGCGAATGTCCATCTGAGAATCTAGACAATCTTACATTATTACCAGACAGTAGCGATTGCACTGTATTCTATAAATGTGACTGGGGTATTCCTATACAGTTTGTCTGTCCAAGCGGTTTACATTTTAATCCGATTTTAAATGTATGCGACTACCCAAGAACCGCCGGTTGTGCATTAAATATCTAAGTTTCTTAACACATACCACTTGTACTTATAAATATTTAGGTACTACCAAAATTTCATTACTTTTGAATTAATATGTTAATATCTTAATAAAGGTTTAGCTAATATTTTTTAATTGGAGTTTGTGTAAAGCTAAACTATATATTCAATAATTTATAAAATGTAAAATGTTTAATGCTAAAGATATGTTAAGTATCTAACCAAAAGAAGTTATAAGTGCCATCATAATAAATCATAGAACACCAAGAGCTGTTATTCAAATTTAATCCTAGAACAATAACTTATCACTAAACTGATTTCATTTTATCTAAAACTCAGGAATTTCATAAGTATTACTCATTTTACCTGAAAACGTTCTCATTATCAATATAAATTATAATAATATTCATAATAAAAATCTAAACAGTATTTTATTATGCTAGGTAGTTACAAGTCCATAATCACAACACAATACGCAATAATTTGCGAAATTATAATTCACATTTATTTTTCATTCCATAAATAAATGTTAACAATAAATAAAGTTTACAAATTATACACTAAAAATTACAAATAAATGGAACTGAGCAAAGGTAAACAATTTAAAATATGCTATCGTAGATCTTGTAGGGTTCGTAAGAATCTTCCGTATCGTCCAGGTAAACATCTTGGCGCATTTTTCTTATCGGTGCCGTATAAAATCTCTTGCCGTACCTAGAAATAATAATTAAATATAGAACCTAATAAAGATGGGATAAATTTTACTTCGAAAGTTGCACAACAATTTTGTCATATGTATACTATAAAATACTTTCGGTGCTTATTTTCAGATTAATTGGATTATAAGATAAACTAATACACCGTTAATATTTAGAAGAGAACAAATTGATGTCTAATCTCAAACACGCAAGAATGGTTATTATTTAAAGTTAAATTAATATAAAATTCATTTACCTGGGATTTGCTGATCTGTCCAAATACTCCTTAAATTTTCTGATGTATTCGTGTACTTCTTCGGGCCGGGTGAATTTTTCTGGTCTCGTAGGTCTGTTGAGCGTTTCCTGGGCCACACTCACGAAGCAAATAGACAGTAATACTAATAAACATGCAATTATAAGTCTTGTATTTGACATGTTCGTGTATCTGAAAAAGAAACAAAATATCAGTTATTGTAATAATCTTACTTACTTAAAAATTAACGGTCGCTTTTTCTAGCAAAGATATTTATTTATACCTAAATTATAAATAGATTCATCTATTAAAATATAGTCTTTTGCAACCTAAAATGAGGACTCTAGCAGAAGCAGACATGTCCATTTCTATTGAAAAATGAGTTTGCATTTTGTTGGTTGCAACCTAAATTCCTGGTTAGCATAATTCAAATCGCATCATACACCGTTAAAAAGACAGGATATTGTGGGTATTCGAACAAAGCTGGACA
Source organism: Cetonia aurata (assembly GCA_949128085.1). NCBI lineage: Eukaryota > Metazoa > Arthropoda > Insecta > Coleoptera > Scarabaeidae > Cetonia > Cetonia aurata. Next base: position 51,306,105 of record OX421883.1, on the reverse strand, counting down.
AGTACGGTGCGTCAAAATAAAATAGTTTGTTCAATCAAAATAAGTCTCTGATTATTGTATATCAGAAAGCTTTATATCGCAGCAAAACAAGACTTTTCCAAATATGAGAACTTCTTCCAGCTGGATGTTGTTAGCATTGTTTATGTTCAAATTCACAAACCCATCTGAGAATGGCACAAGAATCTTTGTGGAAAGCTTAGCTATACATAAATTACACAATAACTTAAACACAAAAGAACAAACTAATTTTGCAATAAATAATTAGAAGAATATTATAAAAAGCGTTAAAATCAAGATATAACCTACAACGTGTGACCCTGTACGTTGTGATTGTTGCGTGCCCCAGTATTTGTGTATCTTCTGGCAATTTTTGATAAATACATATTTTTTTTGTGTTAAAGAATTGTTTTGGTTTTTTAAATGTAATATTGTTCTTTCGAAGTCGAAATTTAACTTTGTTGTCTTGTAATCAGCTTTTTTCTCCAAGTTATATGTTAACCCGCTATTTTTATACTTTTAATTCCCTCTAAGTAAGATATCTTGGTTAATTATTTATTGTTTGATCAATCAATCTCATTCAGATCATATTTATTCCTTCTCCAAGAAGGAATAAATATTGTGAATCCCGGAACGTTACAAACTCAATAAATTCTAAGTGAAATAGTAAAGCCCAATTCTTGTTTTATTAGTTAAACAAGTAAACTACTTTTCTAATTTGTAATTATATATGAAGCATTTTATTTGTTTTCTTGTCTAAAAAGAAAAAAAAGTAAAAAAGATTCCCATACAATCCTATTAATTAACTGGTAAACGCACAGAGATATCTTTGCAGGGTATCCCTAACAACTGATTTCCAATTTTCATATTATCCACGAGAATAAATTTACAGTTTATGCTTACAAGGGACGGTCGACGGATGTTAATCCTAGTTTTGATTCCAGCTTTGTCAATTGGTAGTGGGTACCTCTTCGAGGACTTTTATAATGCCTTCGGTAAAGCCCAGTGTTAGTATGCGGAAGGACCATGGTTCGAATCCCGACGGAGTCGATGCTTTCGTTTTTATTTTTACATTTTTTTTTGTTTTAATCGTTTCCAGTTAAATATTAGAATGATAATAAAAGTGCAAAAATACGTTCAATTTACGCAGACTACCTCCACTATCAGTATTTAATTAGATGTATCAGAAAATACAATAAAGACAAATAAATGCATTTCGGTTAATTCAATTGGATAGTAATAGGATAACGACTAATTTGTTTCGTTGAAATGAATAATAACACATTATACAAACAATTCGTCCAAAGTAAATATTAATTCAAAACATTTAAATGCTTTCTGTTACTTGAATTAGTAGGATTATTATTATCAACATGATTTTCACAAAATATGAAAGATCACAGATCACAGATAAATGACACAATGATTGCTCTCCACTTTTGAAGACAATATTTGTATAATCTCTTATTGTTTACTTTAACCAAAGAAATTAACAGTAATACGATTAATAAAATACATTTATTATCTATTTATTTATGAGCTCTGTACTCTCAATTCCATTCTGAGAAACCTATAGAGATATAAAATACAACTTTTTCACGAAGAATGTGGCATTTGTATTGACAACAAACAACAGCTATTTTCACAACAATAATGTAATACATGTTTTGAATAATTTTGATTATAAAATGCAAAAACAATCACTGGATAGATATACTTCGATACTTCTAGAAACACTATCGTAAAATTGTATTTAGCAGTATTTCAAACCATATGTCGCAGGGCTTAAACTATATTTGTCATTCATAAAACGTAATAAAACATGTGCTCGCCAATATTTAAGCTGCATTCATGTATGTATGTACACGATAAACAGATAAGACAATATTCTCTAAACACAGTTGTAATTTCCTCATAAAAGATCGATACAAACATGATTTACTCTGAAAAATTAATACGAGAAACGGTGATAAAGGTCGCCATAGCTTATATAAGTTTGCTAGTGCTGTATAAAGAGTAATTGTCGTGGCAGGTATTTGACTAATATGTGGAAAGGTTGTTAACATTTGTTAAGTCAAATTACATCTCTAGAGAGAGCAGCTACTTGTTTCTCGTGGAAACCTTTGCTGCCACAATAAATGGTTTACCGTCACTGAAGTAAGCTTTTGTGGCAATGCTGTTGTTTAAGGATTATAAGTACATGCATTTGCTACACGGATGCATATAATATTAAAACTCCCGTATTTGATACAATTTGTAACGAACTTTTAAGGGTTTGTAGAGGTACCTATACATATGATATAATAATAATAATAATATAACTTTATTGTCCAACAGATTATCAATCCAAATAAAGGACAAAAATAGAGATATACACGGTGGCCAGAAAAATGCGGACAAACACCACGCAGGCCAAATCTTTGTTTAATTCTGAGTTGACAATCTTAATTGGGAAAAGTAGTACAGTGTTTTCTTAAGTGAAACGAGCAGCTTAAAAGAATTGTAAATTTGGCAACACCTAATTAGACAAGTACTGTGGCAGTAATCATTTTATTATTTACTATAAATCAGGTAAATACGGCAATTAGCAAGAATTTTATGTTAATATGGATAAAAATTTTATTGAAATTTAAAGATAATATGAAAAAATTATAGCAACTGTTCAAATTGGTAGCCATCAGTTTCCACACATAATTCCAATCTTCGAGGAAGCGAATTCAAAACGCGCTCCAACATATCGGGGGTGATTAATCGAACTGCCGCCGTAATTTTATTAATTACATCCTCTTCGTTAGCTGGAGGCGTTGCATAGACCTTTTCCTTTAAAAACCCCCAAACAAAAGAGTCCAGAGGATTAATATCGGGAGATCTTGCTGGCCATGCTATTGGACCGTTACGCCCTATCCACCGATTCGGAAAGTGTTCGTTTAACCAATCCCTCGAAATTCTGGCATTGTGAGCGGGTGCCCCGTCATGCATGTACAACATGTTGGGTCTCAAATTCAATGGAATATTATCCAGTACTTCTTCTAAAACGTTAACGTACTGAATTCCATTTAGACGATTTGGAAGAAATATTGTTCCAACAACTCGGAGATTTAAAATCCCCAGCCAAACAGTTACCGAAAATCTTCTCTGATGTCCAATTTCCCTTACTGCCTTGGGATTTTCGTCCGCCCAAAAATGAAAATTATGGCTATTAAAGACGCCATCTCTCGTAAACAAGCATTCGTCGCTCCAGAGAATATGCAATAAAAAGTTCGGCTCTTCTTGAATCCTTTGTAAAACATTGTTACAAAACATTCTTCTGTGCAAATTATCGTTTACATACAAAGGCTGCACTTTCCTTGCATGAAACGGACGCAAAAGATTTTGAGATAGTGCTGAGTGCACTGTTGTTTTGCTAGGAATATTCAGTTCCCGAGCTATTTGTCTTGTGCTGGACGTCGGATCTTCGTAAACAGCATCCAATACTTGCTCTTCTAATTGAACTGTTCGACGCTCTCTAGGTCTACCGCTGTTACGATAATTCGGTATAAAGGTGCCAGTTTCTCTAAGTCGCTGATCCAATCTACGGAACGTGTTGGTGGATGGATGTCGCCGTTGTGAATACCGTATTTGATATTTCTCTTTTGCCAAGTTTGCATTTCCATTGCAAAATCCGAAGACCATATACATGTCGGTGTATTCTCCAAAGGTAAACATTCTTCAGTATTAAGAACAGCACAAAATGTTTATCTTGTTTCAACAGCCAAATGTCACATGAGAAACGCCAAAAATTGACAACTACTTATTACTTTTAAACAAGCAGCCTTACAGTACCACGTTGCCATATGTACTTTAATTTCAAAAAGGCCAATGAAGAAATGTTAAAAATGTAAACCATTGGTATTAATGGATTAGTTACATCAATGCATTTGAGATAATTCTATTTCTAAATTTCACCACAATGATTTTACATAGATAAATTTGACGAATTTTGCTAAATTTTAGCCGTACATGTTAAGGTTTGATGGTCTCGTATGCCTTAAGGAAAGACCGTATAACTTTTTTGGATTAAGATTATCGCCTCAGAATTGAACAAAGAATCGTTCTACCTGGCGATTATCCGCACTTTTCTGGCCACCGTGTATTGTGCAGCAAAAAATATAATACCTGACAAAAACAAACCAAACCAAAAAAACTTACTTACACAAAAGAAAAACAAACCAAAATTATTTTAAATATATTTTACATGCATGTATTATATCAGATAACGCACTGTAGTTAATATCACAGTGGTGTGAAATAATATTAAAGTCGGGTCATAATAAGAATGAAAAGCAGAATTAATTGTTACGGTTGGTATATAAAATGTAGAATCTAGTCGCGCAGAAGGTCTTGGAATCACGAATTTTAGCTGTAATAACCGGTAAGCACAATCAATTTTGTTGTGTAGAAGATTGTATAAGAATTTTATGCTAATAATTTTTCGTCTCATTTCTAAAGATTCAAAGTTGAATGTTTGAAGCAGCAGATCATAATCAAACCCTCTAGGAGGGTAAATGCCCTCACATCGGTAAAACAAGTATTTGAGGAATTTTCGCTGAATTTTTTCTATTAATATGGTATGGCTCTTATAAAATGGATTTCAAACTAAGCTCGCATATTCTAGCTTACTTCTTACGTAAGTATAAAACAAAGCTATGGCGGTACCGGTTTGAAATATTTGCGAGTTACGTATTACAAAGCGTTTTCAGGGCTGACGATATTATATAATTCATGTGAGGTGCAAAGCTGAGGGAAGGGTCAAAATGCACGCTCAGGTCTTTAACAGCAGAACTGCGAGCAATTGGGCAATCATCCAAAACATAATTGCACCTAATTGGATTCCTCTTCCTAGTGTACGACATTACAGTACATTTCGAGATATTCAACTGGAGTTTGTTGTAAGTACACCATTGAGCAATTTTGTTAATTTGTTCTTGCAGATGGTGGCAGTCGTCCATAGTAACAATTTCTTGAAATATTTTTAGGTCGTCAGCGAAAATACATTTACCACAATCAATACGTTAAAGGAGGTCATTAATAAAGACAATAAAGAGCAGAGACCCTAAGTTCGATCCTTGAGGTACTCCACATCTGAAATGGATTGGGTGAAGTATGTCAAGTTTGTTACGGTTGATCTTTTTTCCATGAAGCCATGTTGGTCTGGTGAAATAAAATTTTTAACACGAGGCCATATGCAAGAATACAATACTATCTCAAAAGCCTTCGTAAAGTTACTTAGGAGTGATACTGGTCGGTAGTTGGTGATATCCGTCGACGAACCTGATTTCAGTATTGGACACACTTTGGCAACTTTCCAGAGTCTTGGAAAACTAGCAGTCCTTATTGCGATATTAAAGATCGTTGACAAATGCTGCGCTAAAACGACACCACCATCTCGCACTAGAAAACTTGGAATCCCGTTAGGGCCAGATGTCATCTTATTTTTTAATTTTCTTATTGCAGTACGTACTTCAGACTCCGTTATACAGCTCACGCCAATTAATGAAGCGCTCGATGTATAGCTATCGTTGTAAGCATCCAATTCGTCAGATACCTATACGCTACCAAAATAACTTGCAAAATCATCGACTATACGTTGCGGACTCTCAAATTTTTCATCTTCACAGCTCATCGACCCAGGTATGCGAGAACGACCGCGCTTGTCTTGCACAAATGACCAAAACTTTTGAGGATCATCAAAAATTGATGCTTCAATTCCAGTAATATAAACTCTATAAGCTGCTTGAATCTGCTTCTTCACTAACGACCTTAGACACTTAAATTGTTCCAAGTATCTTATATATTTTGTTTTTTTGTAACGATTGAAGTAATTTTATGTTGTTAATTATTTTGCTATTAAACCATCTACGGATATCTATTTGGTTTTTTTTCTGTAAAGGTACATAAAGATCAAACAATGCGTAGAGCTTATCATAGAAAAGTTTACATGCAGTATTCACATCTCGCAAATTCGATAAGAACGACCAATTAGTTTCTGCAATAGCATTATACAAACTACTAAAATTAGCTTTCCTAAAATTATATATTTTAGCTTGATGATTAGTTGCCAACTTCCTATCACAGTTCAGATGCGTTAGGTCAATTGAAAGTGCAGGATGGTGGAGATCTTCATGTAGTAGTGGTGCATCTTCTTTATCTACCTCAATTATTACATCACTTAAAACTAAATGATGATACAGATTTACAAATAAAGAAAGAAAAGATGAATTTATATTTATTTCTTCGCCTCTTGCAGTGTGGGAGTGATGACGCAAGTCTTATTCCTACATTTTCAGTCGAATATTTACAATTTATATTTTTAACGAGACCGTTTCTGGAGAAATCATTGGCGAGTGTCCATTTCTAATCAGCGAACACAAATATGACTTTTTTATCGTTTAACAGATCCTCGCAGAATGAGATGTTTGCTTTCAGAAAATCATTGCTTGCGTTTACCTACTTAAAACGAAGCAATTAAGCTCATCTCTGTGAAGTTGTTTAATACCGAAGGCGCTTCTTATATCTAAATTAAATTCAAAACTTTATTTATTTAACCGAACGTTGAGATTACTTGGAATTTTCTTTTATGGAGTTATGAATCCGAATCCAATTGCACTTAGGAAATTGCCCAATAGTATAGTGTTGCAACTTTATGCATGCATGTAAAATGTTTAATTGCGGTGAACTTCAGGAGATAATATTTTATGTTAATAACTTATTCTCTTAAATACGAAATCCAAATTAATGGGAAAAATTGTTAGCTTTACAAAAATAATAAATAAAATATTGTAACACACTTACAAACACATTATGGCAAGTAAATTTTGGATCCATATTTTAGTAGTAGTCATATTGGACGGCAATGCTTCAAATATTAAAATGGAAATTAAAAAAACGAAATGAGCAAGGATAGGAACTTAAATACGGGTTGTTATTGAGAAAATTACTTATAAATATTACTTATTATGATTGTAAAAAGACGTGTTTTGAAAAATTTAAAACTTTGTTAAAATTTAAAGTGTATAAGACAATATTTAAATTGAAAGGAGATACTATAATATTAAACAAAAGAAGTAAATTTTAAAAGAAGAAAAGTTTAAGCTTCGAATGAAGAGCTCAACTTACATATAGTAGAATTCAAAAAATATAGAAATTAAAGCATTAAAAAAGAAATATAAAATATTGCAGGTTGAATGAAAGAAAGATAATTTAAGAAATTTTGATTGTCTTTTATAGTTTTACTACAGTATTTACATTGGGAATGAAATATGTTAAAAAGGAACTAATAACATATATTTTATTTGTTTCATATGGTAAACAGACTATTATTCAGATTTATATTTTACTTAATTCACTAATTTTGAAGTTAATTGATTCATTTATTTATTAAAAACTCAATGTATGTATGTATCAGTTTGACAATTTATAAATTTAATATCTATTTATATAGTCAAGGTGACACATGGCAACAAGTACTATAAAATCAAATAAGTACAAAAGTATCTTTTATGGACATTCTAGATCAGGAAAAATATTGTCATCGTGGTTAATAATAATTGTCAATATATTTTTCATTTTATTGTTCCTTACATATGTATGTAACTGTAAAATTAAAAGATTAATGCGAGCGAAGTCAAATTAGTGGATACTTTTTATAATCAGCAGATAAAGAAACCAGAATCGCAAATACTTTTATTGCCTTTAGATTATTACTCTAGACTGCATTTATACAAAAATGAGTGTGAACACATACAAAAAATAAATACCCTAATAGATAATCATTTAAATCACAACTAATACTAATAATTTTTCTTCTAAGAAATTAAAAATTATTAAATCCAGCGCTATTGCTATTGTCGCGTTTATTCCGATATAATAAAAAATTATTGTTTAAAAAGGGGAAGTCAATTTTGATATATAGGAGGTTATTATTTAATAGACAATCACTACAAAGAAAAGATTTATCCAACAAAATACCCTTTTATCGCCAACAAAATTGGCGGTAAGAATATTCGCCCTCAAAGAAAATATTTTTTCGGATTCTGTTTTCTTTATTCCAATGCTGATGTCTACAATTTTATTTCTCTCCAGAACTCTCATTTGTTTTAGAAGCAACTGAGAATTGTTAATTTGCCCTGGCTCAGGTTTTTTTGTGTTAAAGATCTTTTATATACAGGCATCCATTAGAAGTTTACCGGGTTCATTTTTAGATTTCTAGCGCATCCGGATATACCGGAAGCCGCCATCTACTTTGTTTTTTTTTTTAATTGAACACATTTATTTTAAGATATTTGGTTTTACCTATTTTTTAGCTTAATAAATACGTTTACTTTTGCAATTTGATTCGGCCATTTTGTAGTTATTTGATTTGTTCTAAAATAATTTGCTATATCAGACATTTATTCAAAAAATAACCATAAATTAATTTTTTCAAATGGCACCCCCATATTTTATTACTTAGTCGTCTTCGGAGTCTAATCTTTTACACCCCTCATGTCCTATACCTGAAATTGATAGTTCAGAAGATAATTAGGTTTTTTTTGAAAAGTGCATACATAACATGCGACAAAATTCTTGGTAAAAATTGAAGAATGTTTAACGAAAACTATCCGCATCTACCTCCGATGACAAAAGCTAAATTTAGAAGAATAGAAGCAAATTTTGTGCATTTTGGACGAACTGATCATGTGTTCATGGAGAGCCTATTTTATCTGAAAGAGTTGAATACCGTATTTCGAGGCCAATTCTAACGCCTCAGTTCAAGCTGCCGAAGAAGATCAGGGAATAGGTAGGTCTTCAGTATATAGAGATTTGATGGGGCATCACTTCCACGAGTACAAGTTCTCGTTAGTACAAGATCTTCATCCTCAAAACCCCGACGACAGAGTTAATTTGTGTGAAATGCTATATCTTCGAAACCAACAGAATGACTACTTTTTAAAAAAGAAATTATCTGGACAGACGAATCTAAGTTTTCGTGTGAAGGATTTTTTAACAGGCATAATAATCATATCTGGGCTTCAGTCAATCCGCATGCGATTGGAAAAAGAAGTTACTGGATTAGATTTAGTTTCAATATCTCTTGCCTTATGTTGAATAACATGTTCGCTTCGTTTTCGCTTCGCGTCATTTAGGACGGCGTGTTAACGGCAGTGCGTAACTTGAATTTATTACGAACTGTGGTTGAAGATTTTCTTGACAACCAGCTTTTGAACTTGAGAAGAAGCTGTTAGTATCAACTGGATGGAGCTCCGGCCGATTGCACCCAGGAAGTATCCCAAGAACTCACCTTAATGTTCGAATACAGGTGGATAAGGGAATGGGGGGAAAGGGGTGGATTATAGGAATAATGTTAAGGCACTTAACGGATAATTATTAACTCATAAGCATCAAACCACGTAAACAAGTGTGACTTTGACAATAAATCTTTGAGAACACTTATTTTCCATGTCGCACTATATAAGCATCGGTGCGTTGTGTGCATTTTGTTTAAGCATATTATAAATCCTAAATTTATATCCGAAAAATCGAGTGTTCTCTGATTTTTTGAATAAATGTCTGCTATAAAACTATAAAACGGCCTAATCAAATAGAGTAAAGGTATTTATTGCAAAAAGTAAAGGTATTTATAAAGATTAAAAATAGGTAAATCCAAATATGTAGAAATATACAGGCTGGTCAATTAAAAATACCAACGTAGATGGTGACTTCCGGCATAACCGGAAGCGCTATAAATCTAAAAATATTTTAATTGAGGACAACACGATCGATTATATATAATTCTGAATTTCCAAATTTGTATTTTGACCAGAACCCCATAAACTTCTAATGAACGGTCTCGCTGAGACAGTAAGTACTGTATAAGTAATTCTATTTAACTGACTCCCTCAGTTATAGTTAATTTTCTAAATATTTTGTTAAATTTGCAAGACATTTTTTATTTCTGTATTGTTATGTGTCTCTAGATCGAACCAGGTACATTTCGATTTCATCGCACCTACATAAAAAAAATATAAAATACTTCTAGTCAAGATAATGGGGTAAGACTTGTTAAAAGATGTGCAGAAATCTCTAAGGTTTTTAAAGCTAATAAAATAATTTTTGATCTTGTTCTTCATTTTTAGGGAAGACCAAACTTTCTTGAGCGCAAATAATAGAGATACACCTTCGATATAAATACATAAAAAATATTGTATGCATAGTATAACTTTCTAAGTATTCAATAATTCATCTGGAGCACTCTCTTAATGCCTTATCGATATATTACTCCTTCATAGGATCTAACACCTAAAATTATTTACTTTCGCCCGCGAAACCACGCTTATTTTTACTGTTTTCCATGTTTCATTTTTATACTTCTGACTATTATATGAACGCTGCTAACTTTGTAACTGAACTTTGCGGCTAATGATGGTGTACATCACCGAAACCGGTCGCATATGTATGTGTATGTGTGATATTAGGGTGATAGTACACTGCGACCTGAAAGATCTATTGTGTCCCCTTTTCTCACTGTATATGCTGCTACTTATCCCGCAAAAAGGTTCTGGCTCTACAAAAGGTGTTCTAGCCCTTCACTTAGCTAGATTATCTGTTATTTCGTTTCCTTTCACTCCCCTGCCTCCCGGAGCTCACAATAGGGTTACCTTGTTCTTTTTGCCTAGCTCGTATCGTTTTTGTAGACACTCCCAAACCATTTTGGAGCTGATTATGTTTGACCTCAGCGCCCTAATGGCTGCTTGACTATCAGATATTATGATAATCTCCTGCTTTTCGTAGCTTCTGTCAATTTTGACCTGGACGCATCTTTCAATAGCGTGTATTTCCGCCTAGAGGATACTTATGTATATCCCCAAGCTATCAAAATCTTTGGTTCTAGACCCATATATCCCTATTCCAGTTCCCTCTGCCGTTTTGGAGCCATCTGTATACCATTTGATGGTATTTTTATTGAGTTTTGAAATGGTGTCTCTATTCCATTGTCTCTTGGTGCTAAGCTTTGTGGTAAATTCTTTCACAAAGTTAAACCTCCTTGGCATGTCGTCTTGGGGCATGTCCCAGGTTTGGTCACCTACAGGAGGCCGAGACCTATGCCTAGTCATTGCTTCCCTGATCATCCTGCGTGTGGTTCTTTTGGCTATGCTCTCCACCAAAATATGAAGAGGAGTAAGATTTAGTACCACTTCAATAGCTGCTGTTGGGCAGGTTCTCATTGCCCCAATTATATATACACATGCTAATCTTTGTACATGCTAATCTTTGCACACGCAATGGCCAGATTAGTTCTCTTGCTCCAAGCCACTGCCCCATAAGTGATCATTGATCTCGTGATTGCTGTATACATCCAGAATAGTATTTTTGGGTTGCAACTCCAGTTGTTGCCTGCGAAGTTTCTACAAACCATTAGGGCCTTCTTTGCCTTGTTAGTTACTTCAAGCTCATGCTTATTCCACAGAAGTTTATTATCCAGGATAAGTCCTAGATATTTTACCTCCTTCTTCCAGTCTATGTCTTGCCCATCTACTTTAATGGTCTTGAGGCTGGGTTCTCTATTCCTTGTGAATGCTATTAAGATAATCTTAGTGGCGTGGATGTTAAGGCCCACTGATTGGCACCACCTTTTCGTAGTATTAAGTCCTCTTTGAACTATGTCACAGAGGGTATTCTCAAACTTTCCTCTTGCAAATATGACTATATCATCAACATACCCTTGACATAGTATGCCTAGATTAGTCAGCCTCCATAAAAGTTCATCTACTGTCAAGCTCCACATGAGTGGGGAAGTAACTCCACCTTGTGGACATCCTCTGGTCGTACTGATCGAGATGGTTTTGTTTCCCACTTCCATTTCCACTGATCTAGTGGAGAGCCCCTCTTTCAATTAATGCTTTCTTGACAGCCTCGTGGGGCAGTATTGTCAAAAGCGCCCTCTATATCTAGAAAGGCGCACACTACAGTTTCTTTGTTCGTCAGTGCATCCTGGATTTGATCTGTCAGCTCCACTAATGCAGTGTCAGTGGATTTGGCCATTTGATAGGCGTGCTGACAAAAGCAAAAGCAAAGGCACCACCGGTCGCACATAGAATTCATATAATACATTAATAGAAAAATTAGGAAATACGATTTTTATTTCATCCATACCTACATAATAGTATTTTAAAACACAAGTGCCACAATAACATTTATGTAATGCGAGTACAAGTTTGAATCTCGAGCCGCGTAGCAGGGAGAGATTCAAAGTACGAGTATTACAAGTCATTATGGCACACGTTTTTTTACAGTATTTTTTTCTAATTTGCACATTAATCGCCTATATTACATTCCGGCAAGAGTCCCACTAGTGTGTCAATATCTCATTACAGCACAGTGTGCGGTAATATTCATTTTAGCACTGCGTCGTCGTTTGTTTTAGCTTTATTGCAACATCCAATTAGAAAAAATAAATTACATTACTAATTAAATACCAAAAATAAGGTAAAATAAATAAAAAAAAAAGAAAAACCTGTGTTATAAAAATGGAACAAACCTAGTTCCAAAACGTAAAAGTATGTGTTAGTCATAAAATATGTAACCGGCATTGCCCAATTAAATAAACAAGAAATTATAATAGTGTTTTACTTTCTTTGGTATAAGAACGGGTGTGCAAAATGAAAAATAATACTTTAAACGCCTATTTTATCGGCATATTTTGATGAACGATGTAATCACCATAGAATTTATTTAAGATAATATGATTAATTATACGACCTAGTTTCAAACTAAATAATATTTTCAGAGAATTAATACATACATATGCGATTATTAGGTAGCGTACGTAAATTTAAATACCTTTAACCCATCTGATTATTAATGTCCAAATCTTTTATCGTATTCGTTGTTAAAGCGTATTAGTTCTGCTGCTTAAAACACTATTTATGTATATCAACAGCATTTACGTATTATGTTTGTTTCTCAAAGTGACAAGCAGTGACAACAAAAGCTAACTAATTGTTAAATCGCTTGATTTAATTGATCCTGTTCTAAACATACTTGGAATTATTCCTGTCACTTGTATATGATCATTACCAAATATCAATTTCCATCAAATTATCATTAATCCCCAAGTTACGATTTGTTGTGCATTTAGTGTACATTGAGCTGATTATATCTATTAGAATTCAATACTGTATTGAAAGAGAGAGATAGGTATCCACCTAAATATGCTTAATATACCGGATGTACGATTTACCCCGTATTATTAACACTTTGCAGACAATATAGTAGTGTTCACTAAGCGACTATTATATGTAAAAGTGCTTTAAAGGTGGCAATAGAAGTACACACTAAAAAATATTTACAATTCCTACGGAAAATTCCAGTAATGTATAGGGTAAATTTACCAAAAATTAGAAAATATACTTAAAGTTTTCTAGTAAATTTCCCAATATTTGGTAATTTTACCTTATACGTTACTGGAATTTTCCGTAGGAATTCCATATATTTTTTAGTGTGTAGTACTAATTGTCGTGATTTAAAGTTTAATAGAAATACATTATTATTACTACAAAGTTCTTAGTAATGTATGCTTCTAGTTACCGCACAGTAGTACTAAATAGCAATAAAGTACGTCAAAGAGCAAAAAAAATAAATGTTTAGTACATGTGAAAGAATGTAAAAAATAACACCGTGTAGGTAATCTCAGTTTGAAATGATTTTCTTGTCAAATTCTGGGCAGTAGCCATTTAAAAGTCAGGATCTAATACAAGTTGTATTTGTAAAATGACATATTTGAATGAAACCTATAGACAATTATGATCTCATAAAACTTACCTCGACATTTTTAGAGGATTTACTGCTAAATACTTGCAATGTAACAATTCATGTCAAATATAGACACAATTATTAAATAATCATACTATTGTCACTTAAACACCGGGCGTACCCAAAAAATTTTTAGTATCCTGTTGGGCGAAACAGTTATGATGGTTTTAAGACATAATCTGACTTTCATTCTTTTTTGAATTGATTTCACTCCCAAATATGAAAATGAAATGTTGAATTATGTTATGCATTCGTCATCGGATAATGCGATAATGAAGTATATTAAGTTATTTTCCTATAATTTGATGTAGGAAGCGACGCTATTGTATTAAAATGTCGAAATCGTTCCTTTCCCCGTAATTTTTCTCACCAATTCAGTGGACAAAGATAAGTTAATGATGTTTTTCTAGGTTTCATTTATTATTTTTAAAGGTGTACCTTTAATTCGCTTTAATTGTATAATATTAATAACCTGTGACAGCTAGCAAACCTCTTGTGCACATTACACCGTAACTTATAATTTCCTAAAGGAACAAGAGAAAGGTGTTAGTTATCTGGACATTATTAAATTGAACAGTTATTAGAAATAATAATTATTATTAACGCTTTACTTTTGCCCTATGACGTACTTTATCTTTATCTACCTACTACTACTTTCCGGGCAGACTTACTATTGTAAAATGATAATCTGGAACATGATGCCCAATCATTTCAATTTTAGCCATACGGTTGTGAAAAAAAAAATACCATAAAACATCCTTAGAATTAGATAAGCTATATACATGTAGTTCAAAGTTAAGATTTTAATTGCCGTATAGCACGTTTTGCACATTAACCCGCAATAAAACACAATCTTTATATACGCAAACGCTACCGCCAGAACGCCGAATATAAATAAAAAAACATTTATTTTATTATGTACTCCATATTTCTATACTACTTAATGCTACTTATGTTTTTCACTATCTAATCTGTAATCTCAAAGAAAAAACTTTAATACCATTATGCTTCCTTAGAATCTTTAATAAAGAAGGCTGTTGATAAGCATTGAGATTAAAAATTTAAGTACTCCACAATTGTGTATGGTCATGTGTGAATTTTAGTGTGTACTTAGCTGTTAAATAAACATGATCAATCATTAAACAATATTTTTTGATTTATTTACATTATGTTTCATCGTGATGCGTAGATTGAATATTATTTGCAATTAAATTTTTGTACATAATATATGTATATAAAAAGAATAATGTAAGGATCCAATAATGTGTTTCGTATAAGCTATCATATGAACAGCAAAAGTGTAAACCACTGTACGCGTACTCAATTCTGATTTTTACACTCTCTCTTAAATGTTCAGAAAGTTCAGTACTTTAAAGAGCGCTGACTTCGAAGATAGAGTTAGTTACACAAAAAAAATCAATCTTTATAGCAAAATTCGACAATAGTATACCGTGAAATATATTTTAATACATCCATTAAAATTTAGAAAATCTATGTTCAAGCTCTTATATTAAAAAATGCGCATCTAAAAATACCATGTGACGTATACAAGACTTTATGGATGCTATTTAAAAATTGAAATATATTCCCTCTTTACATACAGTGTACCCGAAACGCATGGAAGCTACCAAATAAAAATATAATAAATTATAAAACATGTCAATACTTGTTTTTAATATCTTTTATGACAGAAATGTCCTATATAGCATTTCAACTTCATTTTTGAGTAGACCCTGCAATTCTTGAAATGAACTCCATCCCTCATCTTCCTGATATTATGATCGAGTTACGAAGAGTTCGGAATACAATGGTATAAACGAAAATTGCATTCAAGAGGTATTTAACACAAAATGATCATATCAATAATAAATTACAAAGAAATTCTTACAGACAGTCAAATAAATATTAAATACATTGTATGTATGTGTGATATTAGGGTGATAGTACACTGCGACCTGAAAGATCTATTGTGTCCCCTCTTCTCGCTGTATTTACAGCTGGCCGTCCAGTCTGATTCCTTTTAAAAAGTGCAGAATGTCAGAAAGCCCCAGATTAGGTAACTCCCCCTCTTCGATTTCACATGTTCTCAGGTGCAGCGCAGTTTGTGAGTAGATGGATGGATGTTTCGCCCTGTTCCTCACAAAATCTACATCCGGCTTCCTTCGCTATTCCAAGCCTGCTTAGATGTCCGTTCAGTTTCCAATGACCTGTAAGGATCCCTGTCAACATGCGAATATTATTTTTACTCAGGTTGATGCATTCTGCAGATCTCTTCTGGTTATAGGTTCCCAGAAGAGTTTTAGCTTGCCTCATTCCCTGGAGATTCTCCCAGTATTTGGATTTTCTCTGCTGTACTTCATTTTTTAGTTTCTCCAGTATTATGCTACTTATCCCGCACTGAGAGAAATCCTTGTTGTAAAAACTTACATTGCGCAATACTAACGATTTTGTAGAAATAAGTAATACAAACAAGTGGGCTCTAATGTACACGTTTATCGTTTAAAACTAGCCGTTGTAGGAAAAGTTCATAGCTGTTTGTAGGATCAATTTTGTTTGAAATAGTAACACAATTTTGTTAAAATTTGTATATATTCGGAAGTAGCAAAAATTGAAGGACTATTGTAGGAAAACTTAGCACACATTCTGTAATTATTTCATAATGTCAGTATATATTTTTACTAGTACCTTACTGTGATTTCTACCATTGCACAACAATGTGCAAATAAAGCCAAAAGATCATATAATAAAAAAGACTATATATTTAAAACCCATGCTATTTCGTATTTAAAAATATACATATTTATATCAGACAATTATAATTAGTAATAAAAATAATCTTCTATACGCTTAATATACATACATATTAGAATGTCTGGTGAATAAATATTTGATACATTCTTTATTTTAATAAGTTCGACATTTTCTACAGTGTACTTTGAAATTAATAATTTAAATCAAGTTTTTTTAATGTGTATATTTGGAGAGATTGTAGTTGTTTTTAATTTGGGTATATATTCACATACAATATTTTCTATCATTGTTCGAGATGGAACGGGTGAAAACAGATATAACGAGGATAGCGCTGTTTTGCGCATCTGCAATTACATTTACATAACGCGCCAATTTGCATTGACATGCTCATCGACGATTGGCGTTCTCGATCACGGGACACTGAAATGCACATGTGTAGTTCACTGCAATTGTCCTCCCTTTTGGTTTTACCTGTGTTAGGTGCGGTTGTGGAGAATAGTGCTCTCTTGATGTTTTAATATATATACTTCCCAATTTATTTCTTACAATCTTACTATATTACTGTGGTAGTTTCAGTTAATAAACTCTCTTCAGGCACTTACCTAGTGATGTAATAGTACCAATAGTCAATTGTCAATGAAAGAAAATGTGAAAATTACTGAAAGTAGAATACAATTGTCGATTGCAGCTTCGGAGAGGGTACGCCCGCGATGCGGTAGCATAGAAGTTTAGTAAAATTATAATAAATAAATTAGGAAGTACTACAGAAGACTGGTGTTTTGTTTTAAATATTTGTGTTACGTTGAAGTCTATTATCTGTGAATTTGCTTAGTTTAAGAATATATGTTTCTAGTTTGTTAATATAGTGTATCTTTACTACCTACTTTGATTCTTTTAATAAAGAAATGAAACTTTAACGATAAATTATAGAATTAATGATAAAAATATTAGAAGTGTTACGGGAAACATTTTAAAACTGCAAGGTAGACATTTTACATACTACATTACATAAAATTCACAATAAGAATTAGTACAAATTATTGCAAATATTTAGCAATTTGCATAAGTATATAACTACATATATTAATACACAAGTTGAAACTCATCCACACAACAATTTAGTATTAAACTATATATCTTTTGTTGATGTTTCAATAAAGATAAGTAAAATTTATTGTAAAATTTTAATAACTTAAAATAATGAGTGGAATAAATATTACTACAACAGGTGTTAATTTATGCTCACCAGTATATAGAAAAGTCATAGAAAATTGTATACAATTTTACCACAATAAATACTACTTTACTTACAACGTAGTTGAAAGAAAACTAACTGTTAATTCTTGTTTTTCATACAAATTGTAAGAATTAATACTACAAACTTAGTGCTACAATTTGATGGTAAACATTGCTACAAATTGTACTTGTCCCTTACTTACTACAATGTGTAGGATAAATGCTGACAATTGTAGTAAAATTTCCTACATTTTTCTCCCTGTGCGCAAAAAGGTTCTGGCCCTACAAAAGGTATTCTAGCCCCTCTCTTAGCGAGATTATCTGTTATTTCGTTTCCTTCCACTCCCGTGTGTCCCGGAACCCACAATAGAGTTACCTTCTTTTTGCCTAGCTCGTTTAATGAATACATTAATAATTCATAAAATTAGTCATTAGATTTTGTTCAAAAAGAGCACCAGTTGACATAACACATTTCAAATGGACTAATTAATTCCCTGGAAATTGGTGCTGTAATCTTATTCATTGTAACGGAATTATATACATTCGACAACTTAAATTTTAAGTCGTCTAAGTTCGTAAGTAAAGTAGAATATACAATTTCTTTCAAATACTCCCACGAAAGGAAGTCCAATAGATGGATTGGTATTAACGCTCCCAGTACCAATCCATCTGTTGTAATGATTTAAATACTCTGCAACCAACCTCGAGTTATGAGATGGGGCGTCATTCTTTTACCACCACAAATCATTGCGCTCTGCCATGGAATCTTGCATTAGGAAGGTCTTTTATAAAAAATGTAAATAACGTTGCCCTGTCGCAGTTCCTTCGAAGATATATGACTCAATGATATGTCCATTAAATAATCCGCACCAAATGGTGACACCCCATGCTATCTGAAAATGAGTCTCAAGCATCCACTGAGGATTTTCTGGAGCCGAGTAATGGCAGTTGTGGTGATTCACCATCCCATTGTTATGAAATCCTGCCTTGTCAGTACACAAAATGTAATATAATAGTTTAACAGTAGTTGTTTTCCAGCAATCAATCCAAGTCCCCGTTCAAAATATGTGGGCCGTCACGTTCGCAACAAATGATTTTCAAAAGGATGATATTGTGAAACGTTAGTACATATTCTCTGTACTATTGATTTACTTCTTTTGCTACAGTTCTAACTGAAATATGTGGGTGCAATTCAGGATACACACAATTCTAGAAACAAATAGAACAATAGCAACTTAAGTTGTGTTCACCTCGTAACAACGAATGATAGTCGACTAGACAGTAATGGAGCTATGACGAAATCAACAAGTTACATAATATTTATTTAGACAAATATTTGCAAGAAGAAAGGGTACGCAAAAATTGTTAATGATAGAGAAAAAACAATAAATCTAATAAAATGAAGAACAACAATATAATTATGTATACGTTATAAAATGCAAAGTCACATTGAAACAATTTCTAATTGCAATTTATCAAAGTAATTTAAGACTGCAATTAACATTACTAGCCTATTTTTGGAACCAAAATAAAATACATAAATAGCTTCACATATAATTACATCAAGAATGTCATTGGTGCCATAAATTAAAATATAATGAGCTCAACATATCAGTTGCATCAAAAATATCATGCACCCTCAGAACTACCTGTCACAAGCGTATCACATCAAGATAAGTGTTCTATTTGAAATTGATCGAGATATTTAAGGAAAAGTATGCGTTTAATTGAGTCTATATAAATACTTCAATCATGTCCAAAAATAAACTACTTGGGTCCAAAGAAAAGTAAAGCAAAAACAGAATTCGTCCAGACAATTTTATCTATGAGAAAGATCTTGTGTCCAATGATATAGTATATAGAAGTAATACAGTATAATTATTAACATTAGAATTTGCATGAAAATTGCAAAAATGAAGAGAAGAACGCAGCTTTTGAAATGGCACAATACGAAGGGCCTGCAACGGCTTGATTGACTATTTTGAGCCGTTCAGCAAAATAGCTAAAACTAACTAAGACTGCGAAAGGATATAAATAGGACGTGTCGTGTATACATTTGACAGAAAAGCTACTCGTAGTCACTATGCTCTTCTGAGTTCAAAAACTTAAAATATGGAACCATACTTCATATTCTACCAGAATCCATAAAAAAGTATTTAGCAATACCTTACTCGCATCCCAATATGATTCTTCGACAACATTTTATTCTTATTTGGTAATATTCCACATATAAAATTCTAAATTCTAAAAATATAAATGTCTAAATTTGACACATTGAGCGAGATATAATTTGTTGTTTGTATTGAGAACCCCTTGAACACGTATGCAGAGATCTACTAAAATTTGAAAACAACCAGTTTCATGAAAAAAAAGTTTCAAATAAAAGTTTTAATACAAGAGGAGACCCGCCTTATTGTCAACAGCCATAGTCCTAGGAAAATGCATATGAAGGTCACTTAATGTAATTTTTAACAAATTCTGAAAAAGGATTCCATTCTGAGTAGAAAAGTGTTAGAACTTATATGGCCTAAAATAAACATTAAGCCATCTGTTTAAGAAAAATTGGAACTGGTCTATTTGTCATGACCTTTCCCAAAAATTTGAAAGCAGTCAGTTTTTTAAAAAACTTGTTTTAACACAAGAAAAGATTCATAAAACGGTCCCACACTCATAGTTCCAGGAAAACGCTTGAAGGTAATACGAAGGTCAAGTTATTTTTTTTTAACGGAACATAGTATTTTTGTAACAAATTTTTAAAAAAGATTTAATCCTGAGTAAGTGAGCGATGTTATCAAGCGCGTAGAGAGACATAAATTTATCGTCTCCTGTAGTCTACTTATTTTTGTGAAACTTTAACCCTGTGATATGGATTTTATGTCGTGTTTCGTATACATGGTTTTTTCCATTTGCAGTGAAGTGCCGATCACGGTAAAATACGTATTTTTCCGTTGTAAAATGCTCTCGTCAACTTTAAATCGTTTTAGTTGACACAGGGCTCTATTAGCGATATTTTGATGAATTAATATTGTTTTGGTAGAAAGTGATGTAACCCAGAACTAAATATATATCAGATAAAGGTTTTGCCGCAATTTCCTCCATGTTGTTCTTCCATGACAGCTTACTATCCGTAGTTAAACCTAAATACTTGACGGAACCCGTCGGGGATGGATAGTTTATAACACAAAACCTTAAGGATTGAGTCTTTCCTTCATTTAAGTTTGCTTCGAACTACTTTTGTGTATCATTCATTTTAGATCGGCATTGGTTTAAGTAATCACGAGGCATATCGTGAAATTTGTGTTGAAGAGAGTCACAAGGGACCTATATGGTTGTGTTAAAACTGGCATTTTTAACATAGACTTAAAGAAAAATTCATGCACGGATCAACGGCGATTTTTTACCGTGGATCGTACATGATTTTTCATGATTTGATTACTGAATTCTTCACAGTTAATATGGAAATTGTTAAAAAGCTTATGAAGAATCATGCACAGATCAATGGTAAAGAAATTGCCATTGATCCATGCAAGAATTTTTCGTAGTATTCACGAGCTCCACCACTTGATATCTTTCGAACAGGTACGACGTCAAAGACTAATGTTAAAGTTTTCTAATAAAAGAAATGTAATTTATCCAAAAGTATAACTCATTGTTGTTCGTCATATAGCTTCACTATTGTCTCGATTACCTCGTTTACCGCAACTGCACAATCCAAATCGTCATATTATGAATATTTACATAAATCAAAATATTTCGTGATTGAGAATTTATCCTGCCATAAAAGATTGTATTGAAGTAGGCCATATCACAATTTTCCTTTTAGTCGTTCACGTGCATTGGGCAAGCCAAAATATCGATAACTAAACAGAAATAGCTAAAAATGAAAGGAAAAATTTGAAAGAAAACTATGTAGAGGAGTTTTGAAATAACCAAAAGCAATTTAAGTTAAAGGGAAAGACAAAAATATCCTAAGTAATTCAAAAACAAAACAATTATTTTCTTTTCTTATTGACAGAACCAAAAACCCTTCCTCTGATGAAAAATTCAAACAAAAAGGCACAAGATAAGATCGTGACGCGGTATGCCATTTTTGAAATGGAGGCGTCGACAGTTTACGTTTAGCATGTACGTATGTCCAAACAAGTTTTAGACGCAAACACCCAGACTCGAAGATGTCTTCTGATATTGTGACAGTTTATACAGAGAATTTATAATGACCATAGCTTTATGTTTTTGTTCAACTTTACGTTTTATCAATGTGCGAGATTGACGCAAAACTCGATAATGTGAAACAACACTTTATTTGTTTAGCCCTCCAAGCGTTCTCAAACTCGCCCAATAAAACTAGGCTCTGGGTTTTAGTTTAGTAGGAAAGTGTACAATGGAGGTTAGGCAAGAAAAAAAATATGAAAAGTTGGGAGAAATCGGCGTTGCTACTATTTAAAACTTAATGAGAGACGTCTGAAGGAAATTACGGCTAACAGGTAAAGAACTACTGGCTGCTGGTCACTTGTCAAAATTTTATAGATGCCTTTTAATGTTTCTAAATAATTTCGTATAATAACTTTTCTTAAAAAAATGACATAATTTTAATTGGATATCTCAAAGATTTTCCTCATAACATTCATGGTATAGGTACATTTACTTTTGAAAAAACCGCACCTCTTACGTAAAAGTCAACTAAATAATAAATGTAATGTAATCCTAAACTGAAATATAGAATAAAATAACGCTAAGAAGGACATCAAAGAAAAATTGTTTATCTAAATTAACAATAAAACAAACTAATGGTCAAACTTATTTAATTGAAAACCCAAAACGGTAATTTTTCAAAATAATCGTACTTATGTCGTATACTCCTGAAGATTTATATTGATCAAAATCCAATATATGAATGTGGGAGTATTACCTTTCACCCACTTTCAATGCATAATCCACAAAATATTTAAATGGTTCACATTAATCACATATCATTCTTGAGGCGTAGAAATTTCCTTATTCCGATCTATTATTGTCAGGAAGTCCTCTCCGAATTGCAGAATATAGAGCCTATTGGAGAATACATTATGCCTTAACGCGTCTTACACTAAAATTAACTTGAAGGTGTAAATAATGGTATAACGATCGATCATTTCTGTTAGAACCCTCATTTAAAATAAAGTCAGATTAGTTTGGAAATTCTGGCGGTAATTATAAATGCATCTGAGGAGTTAGTCAAAAGTCATTATAGTGTATTATGGCAAGAGAATTCTTTTAAATAAGTGAATAAAAATAAAAATTAACTTTTTTCTATTTTCGCCTAAAAAAATACTCAATCTGATAAATATTAATAGTAGTACCTTCATATTGTAATGTGCGTGTATCCCACGCACATAAAACGGTACAAAACCTTTTTTCATGTCCTGGTTTCAAACTTGAAGAAATAACGTTAAGTAGCAATAGTATTATAATTGAGAATTTAGGAAACGGAAAAAAGATACTAAGGCGAAAACAATAAGAACGTATTCAGGTCAGGGAGCTTACTTCTTTAAGCAAAATAAAAGGAAACCTTTTAAGGTAGAGTTACCAACTTTCACAGAATTCAACATTTTAACAGTTATGAACCTCTTTTTGGGAATTGTTTTCTCATAGCACGTACTCGGTTTTAGCATATACTCTTTGCACAATAGATTGCGTAACATTATTAAACCGGTATTAATTAATTACAACACACAATATACATAGTTAGTTTTCTATTACAATACACGTAACGTATAACAAATAAAATAAATTAAATCTATCTGTTTTTTTTTTTTTTGGAAAGGAAATTTTGGTAAAGATTTAAAACGTTTTGAAGGATATATTTTATTATCTGAGATCCAAAACATGTGGTCATCGGTGAATAAATGTATTTAAAAAAACGAGATTAGTAGGTTATTAAAATCCTTATTCCCTCAGTAGTCACGTGCAGCTAATTTTTGCTTGATAATTTTTTATTGCTTGATGGTACCTACCTAATTAGATAATGATCTGACACAATGAGATGTAGATACGAAAACACGGGAGTAGATAAAATAAAGAAAACGCCGCAAAGTTAATTAAAGGACAACTGCTTTAACAGAAAGTTGGTAAAGATAATGCAGGCTGCTGAATTTACAAATTTTTGCCGAATGTTTAACTCTGAAAAAGGTACTACTTTAGTCTTTATTTATTAATGTGTCTACCTATCAATACTAGCCACCATTTCCTTAATTCATATCAAATAGTACCCAATACAAACAAACTGATGTTATTGATAGGGATTTTAAAATGTTTTGCCCGTACCGATCACACTTTATCTCTACGGATTCCGGATCCTATCAGTTTCCAATAGTTTTCATCTTTTGTTCCCCATTTAAAAAATAAATACATAAATAATTATATCAGCAAAATTTTCTGTTTTTATTCTTCTCCTGGTGTTCCCAAGGAACTAATCCTCCAATACCGTTTTATTTCAGATTTCAATTAATGACTTTAGTATACTCTGCTGTTTTAATCTTCTTTTTGCTAACGATCTTAAGTAAGTGCAAACCTACACTGTAATCTCTTTAATCTAAAGAAATATTTTAATAATTCGATTCTTTTTCTGTGTACATTGGCTTTGCAACGCATTTCTTCTTCTAACAAGAAAAAGTATACCGACTTGTACTTCCAGAAATTAAAGAACCTTTCGTTTGTAAACCGTATAAGACTACGTAAAATATTGAGTTTAGTTTCGGCTGATAAACGCTTCGAGGGTGAAGTTGCTCTTTAAAAGTTTAAGATTTATGCGTAGTTTCCTTTACTTTGAGATATCATTAGAAACAAACACATATAACAGCTTTACATGATTATCGAGAAGTATAATACTGCACTAAACAAGAACTCTAACTTCAAAATACCTTGCTTTAAACGAAATGTAATTTACATTAAAGTAGCTACGCTTTGGTTTTTAGTTAAGTTAATTTTAATTAATTCGTTTGCCTTTGTACTTACAAGGGAGCAAATGTAAGTATATCCTACTGATTTAAATAAAACGTGGCAGGTTTATAGACCAATTTAGTGTAAGGACAACTATTATTTTCATAGCTGCTAGTTGCTGTTTCATTATATCGGTCTATATAAACCCATTGGATTTCGTTTAAATTATGAGATATACATATATACCTGTGCTCTCTTGTTAGCTATAACTTGCATATAATATATTGTGATATATCTAGTATTGTTCTATAATAAACCAGAATTCTTTAAGCTAAATCTATACAATAAACCAAAAACTAAGAGATCTAACATACAATCAATTGTAGTGCTTAACAATATGCGTATACGAATATTTCTTAAAAGTACTACCATTATTGTTGGAAGTTTGGATTTTATTGAAGGGAGTAATATAAAAGTTTTTGTAGTTTCCTTGCACTGTATGTATTACTATTCTGAATTATTTTCAATCCTTCACTAAGATTATTTTTTATTTTATGTATAAACAATAGACTTTTAAATAAAATTCTTTAACGGACATTTATTAACTTAAGTGTAATTAATATATCTTTAACTGGGGGATATTTACTACTTTTGAAATTTATTCTCATTGCTCTATTCTGTAGAAATTCTACTTCCTTTCACAATAAATTTTGCATATTCTTTGAATAGTAAATGTTTATTTAAAGTAACTCCCAAGTATTTCATGTTTTCTACCCTTTCTAAATCTCTATTTTAAATTTTCATTTTAATGCTAGTTATATCTATATTGTTCAGCATATGCATGCTACCTATAAATATATTTATATTTTTTGATGTATTAACATTATATTTACCGCTTTATTTGAGATTCTATTTTATTTAGAAATGTTACTTCAAATAAATTAATCTTAAATGAAATGATTTTAAAGGTAATAAAGCACATTGTAGGAATCTTAATGTGAGGAAAGCCATTTACATGAAAAATATCATAATATCCTATTAACCCTCCGGTTGACGGACTGGGTCTGTGAGGCCCAGGCAAATCTTTTTTTTGTTGTATTTTTTAAAATATTTGTTTTAATTTCTTTAGCTCTTTGGTACCTTCCTAACTTTAATAAAGACATGTTTTCCCTAATTTATCTTAATTTTATCATCTGTCGTTTGGCTGCCAGAAGGGCTTTGGGCCTGTCAGACCCAACCCGTGTATTCGTGTAAGTTTTTGTCCTACAATTTATTTTTTCGTATTTCGCAAAGGGACTAATTTTGTATCGTTTGTAGGCATAAAACATTCTTAGGGCCTTCCCCTGGTTTCTAATCTAATCTTTTGCATACAAATATGGGATCAAAATGTTTTCTACAGTGGATGCAAAAACAGAGAGATCTATGCTGGAAACCAACCTGAAGGTCCGTTTCTGATAGACAATTCTGTAGCAGCTATCATTCTAAGAATGACGAACCACATCTCAGGAACTGGAAGGAATGTTACCATGGATCGATGGTTTACTACCGTGGAAGCTGTAAGTCGTTTGTTGCATGATCACCGTCTAACTGTGGTTAGCACAATACAATCCAGTCGAAAGTCTTTGCCGAAAGAAGTTAAAAATGTTAAGGATAGACCTGTCAGTCTGCACTTTTTGCATCCCATGCCGATATGACACTTACTTCATATGTCCCAGAAAAGTCAAAGAATGTATTACTTGTATCGTCAATGCACTACGATGACAAAATAGACGAAAATACTGGTGATAATAAAAGACCAGAGTTACGAACATTCTACAAATCCACAAAAAGCGGTGTTGATGTAGTGGATAGGATGGTTACATCTTATAATGTAACCCAAAATACAAGAAGAAGGCCATTTGTGGTTTTTTTCAGCTTGCGGCACCGTAGGATCAACGCATTCATAATAAATAAAACGAACAATCCAGATGGAGAATTTTCAAAGAGCAGACAACTATTTTTTGGAAAATTTGGGCTAAGATTTAGTGATAGAAAACATGAAACTACAAGCGAATGTGCCAAATCTACCACGGAACGTAAAGCTATCAGCGACTAAATTCTCAGGTGTCTCAGTCACAGAAGAGCCCCGACCGACGACTTCAACTGCTCGAAGAAGGTGCAAATTCTGCAAGGACCGAAAATCAAGATATTCGTGCAAGATTTGTGGTGTCTGTATTTGTTTGGAACACACAATACCATGCTGCGCCGACTGTGCGGCCAAATTTGATTAACGAGATTTTCCATTGAATATTTTGTGGGTCAAATTTATGTCCACTCATCTTATATTTTTTTACAGTTATTCAGCCATATGCTTTACAAATAATTATATGTTTTCCGTTTTTTCAATTTATTATTTCTTTTGAAAACTTGCATTACATGTAACTTTTTTTAATAAATGGGAACTCCCAAGTTAATGTTTTTTTTCCACAACTATTTTTACTCTTAGCAGTGCAAAATAGACCAGATTAACAAATGCATACCTGGAACTGGGCATATATTAATGTATTAGGGGAAAAATAAAACGCAGTTTGGGTCTGAGAGACCCAACCCGTCGAATGGTGTGATTCTGAATCCACCCGTCAATACAGATTTCACCCTCCTTAATTATAAATATTTAGAATTTATTAAAGATAATAGTCATGTGGCTTGATTTTTTTTTTTTTTACCTAGGATACACCGATATACATATTTAATATTTCGCGGATATATTAATTTGTACGCTTATGGCCGTTTGCACACGTCAAGCTTGGTTTTACTTTAAATAATACTTAGAATGTGATATTCGCTGTATGTTTCGATAGGAAATATCACATTCAAAGCGTTATTTAAAGTTAAACCAAGCTTAACATGTCGGTGTAAACGGACATTAATGATGTTAGTTTAGCTAATGATAGTGGAAAAATTAAACCTATTGTTGGAGAGTAGTTTCTTCATTGCGTGGATCAATTCGTTACATCTCATAGTACTCAACAATTCTTTAATCTAATTTAGTAATTCACATAGTAACAAAACGTTACATAAGTATCAATAAGTAGTTGATTAGCTACTTGGTATAAGTTTATTACACTCCAGCAATATAAAAATATACAAATGAATGACGTACCTATTCCAGACGATATTTTTCACATTGCTAAATTATTTATAATAATCATAAAACTTTTTATTGTCCAATGGGCCAGACACACGTGCGGTTAGAGCAAATATTATAAATCAATTAAATAATATTAGCCACTGATAATGCGTGTTTACTAATGATCAAAGGGGCTGGACTGTGGAAAGAAGAGGAGCCTTGTACCTACTTACTTTTCTCCAGTCTAGACGATCAGACATATTCGATCACACCTGTTTATTCCTCAAACTCTAGTGGTGAATAAGGTCTACTTTTCAAAATTAATATGTTATTTGTAGGGTCCTCAAAAACGCATCTTAAATGTATAACAACAAGCAATAATATATACTTTATTAATAAAATAAACTGTCGTAATAATAACAATAAAAGTTTATTTTAGTGGAATTTTGTTATCCACATTTTTGTCACAAAATAGTTTAGTTACAGTGAATGACGAGAAAATTAAATCTACACTGATAAAAATTCATGGGAAGTTCAGTTGGAATTCTTTACTGTTTCATACCTGAAAAATATTTTTTGTGGTAATATAACATGGATGCATGAATACTCTGGGAAAAGCAAAAGTATTTTCCTTTTACATACAATATCTCGTTAGAATCCTTCAGTAATATTCACAATTCACATGAAAGTTTTCCGTCCCAACATTTGGATATGTATACACCTCGCTTTCTTCGCATTGACGTCATAAGTGATAAAGCATATTATTGTTGCATCGTGCAGAAACTACTAAATTAAATAAATAATAAAAAGAATTGTAGGAGTTTTCATGCATCAATATTTTAATTTTAAATTTCATTTGAGATTTACTAATTGAAATGAAAATGAATGATGCTTGTGAAAAATCACGCACGAGCGAATGGTAAAAAAAATGTCATAGATCCGAGCATGAGTTTTGCTTTCGGAGTACTTTGACGCCGTCACAATTTTAATAAAACAATACGAGACACCTAGCTACGTCTAAACTATATATATTCTTAATATAAAAACCAAAATAAGAAAATTCGAAGCAGCCTTTAATTTTAATTTGCATTATCTCTAAGAGCAGGTGTAATACAGTTTCTTTTGTTACTCCGTTAGAACCGATCCTTAAAACTTATGTTTTCTAAAGGAAACCTATTTCGAAGAGAGAATAACAGCGAGAATGAAGAGAATATATACCTATGTATGTATTTACATTTAACTTTATTACCACTAAATGTTTTACGAAAAACACTGGACTGCAGAGAAGTGGCAAAAAAAGAAAAAGTAATTCTTTGGAGTACAGGTAGATACTTTATTCGCAATATTGGAAATATAAAAAATGATTGAAGGAATTAATTGTTAAACAATATATTGATATTACGATATATAATATTAATATATACAGGGTTAGTAAAAAGTCCGGGAACGGTCGAATAACTTTGCTATTTGAAAATTATGATTTCTGAAATTTGGTATGGGGGTATAGTTAATATAAATGCATTTTATGCAATACAGTTAATATTTTTGTATTTTTAGTTTTGTCTCAACGGCACTGTGAACAGACATAATTGTCGCTACTGGTCAATTGAAAATCCGCATTGGATTGAAAAAGTCCATACACAGCGTCCTCAAAAGGTGAATGTCTGGGCTGGTCTTGTTGGAAACAACATCATAGGACCATTTTTTATAAGAGGAAATTTAACTGGCAACGTCTACTTAAATTTATTGCGAAATGAGGTTGTTCCAGCACTTGCGGCCCTCTTTCCAAATGCAAACATAGGTGATCACCCTAATGCACATTTTTGGTTTCAACAAGATGGAGCTCCCCCCCATTTTGCCCATAATGTCCGCGATTATTTGAATGAAATTTTTCCGGGACGTTGGATCGGACGTAGAGGAGCAATCGAATGGCCAGCACGTGCGCCAGATCTCTTGCCATTAGATTTTTTCTTTTGGGGTCACATGAAATGTCAAGTGTACAAAAATCGTCCCCATAATCTTGAACAATTGGAAGAGAGAATAGTTCAAGAAGCCAATCGCATCACTCCAGAACAAATACAAAATTCAATAAGAAATTTTACTGACCGTTTACATTTTTGTCAAATTGTAAATGGAGAGCATTTTGAACAATTATTGTAATCGCAACCTGAATAGACAGGTATCTTGATTTTTCTGTATTAGGACACTTTTTTAATTTTTTAACCGTTTTCTTGTGAATAAAAATAAACATCTTAATACTTCCTGAACGTAGTTTTTTATTTTGCATTCAAAAGTGTTAAAAAAATCTGGGCGTTCCATTTAAAAAAAAAAATTGGACGTATTGCCGATTAAATCGGAAGTGAAAAAAATATTAACTGTATTGCATAAAATGCATTTATATTAACTATACCCCCATACCAAATTTCAGAAATCATAATTTTCAAATAACAAAGTTATTCGACCGTTCCGGGACTTTTTACTAACCCTGTATATATTGGTTATGTAACGGTATGTTAGATAATTGTATGTCATATTAAAGACTATAAAGAGCACAACACACCGTTATATTTATAAAATCCTACAACTTTATTCATGGGTGAATACAATGTAAGATTTTTATATTCGGGTGGTTCGCGGTGCAATCAAACTAATCACAAACTAGTCATTTCTGTTTGACTATTTCAGTTATGTAAAGAATCTTAAATTAGGCAACCATGATTATTTTGCTGCTGTGCGAAATGACTAGTAAGAAACTGTCAGGGACTGGCACCGCAAACTACTACATGTCAAATTTAAATTCAATTTCTAGTGCTACAAACCCGTGAATGTAAAATTGTATAAAAGCTCGTTTTCTAAACGTGTTTTTTTCATGAATTTGGTACAAAAAGGCGCTTTATAAAACTCGTGCTCTGATATTCTATAATTTGATGATTCAAAACATTTGGAAGCCGCTGCATTGAGCCAACCCCTTTCTCCTTGTTTAGATTAAATTTTGGATATAAGTAGATATATCAATTAAATCGTATCAGGTATCTAATATCGAATTCCGAGCTAGACCTCAGTTAATGCGTAACAGGTTGGAGATTTCCTGGAAAGTCCCTTAATACATACTGTATTATCCAATAGTTACTAAGTACTCGGAGAAAACTAATGCATAGTTCTCTGAACTTATCATCTTATGTTACCCCATATAATAAAAGTTATTGGCTATTAATAAATTTATTGGTGTATATGTACCATCAGAGTTCCAGTATGATATTCTTATACTAGTTATTCATTAAATTAGATCATATGTAGGCTTAACACCATTTTTGCTACATTTTTATTAGTTTATATTAATATCAGGCAATGTAAATAATATGTCTTAAGACGGATTTTCATGAGCTAATCGCGCGTATTCACTGTAATTGCCATTGATATGAGTTGTTAGATAGATAGAAATCTATATATTTCAGATACCATTGGTGTTGAAACATATAAAATACACAGACAAATAAATATATAGCATCTAAAGAAGTAATGAATTAAGGAATAAACAAATACAAAGAACAACACACAAACACAGGAGTATACTGAGGGCTTCCCACTAGGTCATAAGATAATGCAATTGAATATTAATTAATGCTATTTAAAAAAAATCGTCGAGTGAATAAAAACAGCGTGTGCTCAAAAATTTCTTTAACTGCGATTTGAAGCAAACGATGGAAGTTTCTTTTAAAGTATCCGGTAAAGAGTTATAAAATTGTATACCGTTAATTATGTGGGATTTATTAAATTTACTTGACTTTGCCAGGTCACAGCGAACGAAATGTGGGTTTCTCGTATTATATCTATGGGATTGTGAATTCGTGAGAAATTTATTTTTATTATTATGAACATATATACGGTTTGAATATATAAATTGTGTATGGTTGGGATACCCATACTTTTAAAATATTCTCTACAAGATTCTTTAGTTGACGAGTTATTAATTAAGCGGATCGCTCTTTTTTGTAATAATAGGATTTATTTAGCATTTACATCGGCTCCCTAAAGAAGCAAACAATACTTTACATGTGCACCGAAGTATGCATGATATAATATTTTTAAAGTTTGAGGGTGATCACATATATTTTTCATATTAATCAATACACAAATTGTAGAATTTAATTTTGAAATAACACAATTTATATGCATTTTCCAGTCTAGAAAAGAATCGATTGTTAAACCCTACAGTTTTAAACTATTCACAGCTCCGATCTCCTTGTTCTTTATCGACAAAATTGTTTTATCTTTACAATCGAAAAATAATATTTTGGTTTTATCAATGTTAATAACTAATTTATTCTGTGAAAACCATTCATATAATTTCTATGAGACCTTACGCGAATTGTATAAGAGTTCTTCCATAGTTGAACCTGTCGTGATAACACTAGTATCGTCAGCGTAAAGTGCTACTTGACCTGTAATGTGGGCGGGTAAATCATTTATGAACAATATGAATAGAAGAGGGCCAAGGATCGAACCCTGTGGAATTCCGATTGAAATGTTGGATATCATAGAGCGATTACATTCTAGAGAACCATTTTCATGGATGTCGCGTATCTCGTATACCGTTGATGTAAATAGGAATTCAAAAGACCTCGTATACCGTAACTATGTAATTTGCCAGACAAGATTTTGTGGTCGACCATATCGAAGGCCTTCGACAAATCACATGCTGTGCAAACCACAAATTTACGTTCATTTAGATTAAAAAGAATACTGTCCATAATATTGACAAGGGCAGTGGTTGTTGATTTATTCTTTAAATATCCATGCTGGTTCGATGATAATAAGTTACTGACTGTCATAAAATCCAATAGTTGAGATTTCATATGTTGTTCAAAAATCTTCGACAATGCGGGAATAATTGATATCGGTCGGTAATTACTTACACAGATTGTATCGCTCGCTTTTGTAAACCGAAACAATCTTTGAGAAATTTTACATAAATTCGGATATTTACCATGAATAATGAAAGTATTTATTATATTCGTAAGGGGAAAAGTGATAGATACTGCTATCCGTTTAATAATTGTTATTGGTATCTCATCGTAAGCTGTAGCTTTTGTATTGTTTAAATTTTTAATAGTAGTGAGAATATCTGTCTCTGTAATATTTCCCGCATTAGGTGCGAAAAGAGAAACGAGAGACGATCGCGGAGGATCTTACAAAATTTCCAGATATGTATATATATACCAGATATACATGATTTAGCCATATCTGCTGAACACAATTTACAATGAATAAGCATTACGAAGGTAATGAGGTAAGCAATAGCGCCACATTTACGATAATTTCTATAATACTGTTACGGGCTCGACGTGTAACGGGGGTAACTCCGGGGTAGCACTCGCTGAGCAAAATATCCAAGGCAATATTAACATAAAAATTAGAATAATTACAATCAGAATCGTAGCTACCGTGTGTATGTTTCTAGTAAGCTCGATCTGGTTTGGCAGGGGTAGGACTCAAGTAGGCAAAACAAACTTAACAATCTTTGTTGATAACAGCTCTTATAGAGACTCCTAGGAGTTCCTATCAGAGAGCCTCTTTGCAGGAGGCGCCAGGATCGGTGCCCGGCACCTCCACCAAATACCACGGACTCCGCCATGTACACTGCAAAAAATTATAGTAATTTTACTGTGTAAATCGGGAATATTACATGTAATAACGTTGTGAATTTACTACGATAAATCATGTAAAAAAAGTTTTTAGTTTAAGTTTTGATTTATCGTAGTAAATTCACAACGTTATTACATGTAATATTCCCGATTTACACAGTAAAATTACTGTAATTTTTTGCAGTGTAGGAACGACTGATAATAAAGCGTGTTATAATTTAGAGTATCGTTGCCTCTTGAGCCCTACCCCTACCAGTCCAGGTTAAAAGCGCTGCAGAAACTTCCAAAGTAGGTCTATCTATTATAAGTAGTCTTTAGGCTTTCACGGCCGTCGTTGCTGGCTGCTCTTCGGTTCTCGGGTTCTCTGCCGTGTAGAAAGTTTAAATTACTTGACGTTTCGATCATCTTGTCGTGATCTTCTTCAGAAGTGAAGTCACTTCAGAAGTGAAGTCACTTCACTTCTGAAGAAGATCACGACAAGATGATCGAAACGTCAAGTAATTTAAACTTTCTACACGGCAGAGAACCCGAGAACCGAAGAGCAGCTATCTATTATAATTTATATTATTATTATATTAATTTTTACATGGGTACCTGGTCCGGCAAGTGTTTGTTACTTTCTGTCACGCGTGTATCCCGTGACAATACAATATATTTATATATAGCTGTAGCAATTATACTGTGCAATAATATATCTGAAAAAATATGTTTAAATTTTAGAAAACTTGGTTTTCAGATCTTAATTGGGTAGAATTCTATAAAAGGGAACCAACCCACAAAAATACATGGTGAATGAATTTTAACTTGACTTTAATAAACCTACTATAAATACAGATTTAAACACTTACATCTAACTTGCTCTTCACGCCAACTTGCCCCGATCTTTCTACAAATAATGTTCTATCTTATAGAAGAGTAAATGCTTTAAAATAAAAAAAAAATCTTCTTATTGTTTCTTAACACCTATAGGTCTATATAATTCAAGCTAAGATGTATTACGCAATAGTGCAATTTTCTCTTCTTAATATTTAATGACTAAGATGTATTAGTTTAGATTTCCCTGGAAGCTATAGACTAACGTTTCTTAATAGCCATCACGTTGGTCTACTGATTTACCATATCCTTGCACATATATTATTTTATCACTTTCGATACTTTTCACGTATTGTATCTCCACATATCCTCCAGATAGTTTCATTGGTTGTTTTATATCTTAGAATTACAATCATTCTTATAGAGTTCTCATTTCGGCCATTCACAACACACTTTTTGCTTATTTTCGTATCGGCTCTGATTACGATACTATACTGTCTACTACTACAATTGTCCGAAGAAAAAAAAAAAAGAAATATCTGAGCCAGGAGTTGGCTGCTAAGATAGGTTTAAGGCCAACGAATATAATTAAATAAAACAGTTTTCTCCTGAAATGTAATTTTGCGAAATACAACTACGTAAGCTCCAGTACTTTTAAATTTAGCTCGACTGTATAAGCTACTGAAGGCGAATGGCGGGAGTGAAAACAAAAAATGTAGTGGTAACTCCGATACGAGCTTTTAACCGATTCCCGTATACAACGATAACTTAAATAATACGCCTACACGTTGCGAGTAGCTATGCTGCTGTAACTGACAAGGTCAACTCACACGCTAATTCGCATCGTGTAACCTAGTCATAAGAAATATCGACATCTTGATGTTAAAGACGCTATGTTTACCTGTGACTTTAATTTCCTTAGTAGATCATTGCAACTTGCGATGTCTGTCCCTAGATATTTCAGTCTTCTCGATCATTTCGCCGTTAATAACTGGCTTTCATCTATATGGTTTCGTTAAGACGATCATTTCCGTTTTAGTTGACGAAATATGCATTTTAAAAGATGTTACAACTCGGTTACACGTTTGTAGCATCTGCTGTAAATTATTCGGGGCTTTGCAACAAATAATATTTATTGGTCTCGCTTATCTCTCCATCCGGAGAAACATAAATCGTTGGTTACCGAAGTTTTATTAAGAAGCAAACCATCCTCGGGCTGCTGACGAGTCATACTTTAGTTTTGTGGTTATTCCTCCGGCTATCTTAAAATTATTTGTGGTACCGAAAGCATTTTTTTTTTTATTTTCAGCAAGAATTCTTGCATTTAATATGAGTCAAGATACTGACGTTAAAAATAGGCACACACATCTCAGAAACGCCCATCGTATTTTCTTCTTTTATTATATACGGAGCGCACAATAATCATAACTTTATTATTGAGTGACTTTTTCAAAAACACTGAAATACGGCCATTTTAGTTTTGGCAGCAGCACTAGTTCAGAAAGACAAATTTTACATTTTTATTTTCAGTTTTCTAGTTCATTTTTCATTAATTCTATTAAATGCGAAATTCTTTCCAACAGTAATACATTTTCGGCTTTTTCCCGAACACGATCAAAACCTCTCAGTCAATTTTCTACCACTGAGAATAAAATAGTTTTCTTTTTTTTTTTCGAAGAAAAAGAATACCTGAAGTTAACAATGGTTATTTTTAACAAACATAATTTTAAAAATGGAAACTGAAAGAACAAACAATTCCTCAACATTTTCAAAAAATTACTTAAGTACGAAGTTATGAATATTGTGTGTTGCTTCATCGACACCCTGTGTATATAATCAAAACCTTTAAAGTAATGTGTAAAAATAGTCAGTCAGGTTTAAGCCGTTGTCTGTCTGACTAAGCCGTTTTCTACCAGTCTGTACACCTGTAGCGGATGTAAAACTGAACTCCTATGTTAGGTCAATACAAGACAAAGAGATAACCATAACGACTTTCCTTCCCAATAATGCTACCACAAATTCAATTATTGAGGCTTTACGAAGACGTTACACCGAAGCTTCTGCAGTGAATAAAGAAAGGGCTTTCACAGCCTGGGATGCGCTGACGACTTCACCATAGTCGTTAGAGGGCGATTTCCAAATATTCTGGTAGAATATAAGCAAACCATCGAGAACCCTATTACCCTCGGCAGGTGCAGGAGGTTGTGTGGAAGGAATTGGAGCCTCAGCCTCAAAATGACTCTGTGATTACACTCAAGGGTAATTAGACCTACGATAACATACGGAACAGTATGGTGGCCAAAGGTGCAACAGATGCGGGTGGCCAAAATGCATAAAGTGGCATAAAGTTGGCTTGTGCTGGCACGATGAGATCAACCCCCTTCGCCAGACATGCACAGTCAAGCACCGATAAGTAAATCGTATGGTGCTGACCACAAAAACTACTAGATGAACTTAAGGAGGCACCCCTTATGAGGATGCCATGTGACACCATGGTTTAGAAATTGAAGCTAGATAACAATTATCAGGTTATAATACCAGATAAGGGGTACTGGAAAAAAGGCCCTCAAATAACAGCGGACTTAAACTGGGGTGTCCGACGATCTGAATAGACGAGGTCATTCGTTGAAGCTGGCCATTGTCAAGTCGCAAATTAAAAAGTCCACCAATGACTGTATAGATAATAAGTCCATGGAGTGGTGGCAAAAATCGCCAGGACAGAATCAGGCAAAAGAGTTCTTAAACCTGAATTTACCAAAGACCCACTGAAGAAAGACAAAATGAGTGAAAAGGTCTATTGACCGGTCATTGCAAACTAAATAAGAATATATGTATAACGTAGCCCTTGCAGATGACATTATCTGCACATTCTGCCACGAGGAGGAAGATATATTTGGTATGATATGGCATATTTAAAATTCAGAATAAAAAAGCCGGTGTTAGGTCACAAAAGACTCCTGCAGGACCCTCACCAGTATCCAAAGAATGAACAACTTCGCCAATAAACAAGTGAATTGCAGTAATGGTTGAGTGCCCCTGCCTAAAGCCATGTTGACTATCTGATATTATATTATTGTGATTTAAATGATTTAGCAACCTGCCAAGCATGGCGTATTCAAACACTTTTGAAAAACTATAACTTGTAGCAATCGGGCGATAATTTGCAACATTTTGCTTACAGCCTATTTGCTCCTCATCTATTGAATCCCCAGGCATCTCATTTGCTTATGTTTCAGGCCTTTAACTCGGTTCATCTTATTCATCTTCCGACTGTTCATAATACTTGCAATGATTACTTCCAATTTCAAAGTCAGGGGCATTGTCCGTATCACATTCTTCAGATCACAAGTTGTTATACCAACCCATATGTGCTTTTTTTTTTCAAAATTATGAATTCACAAAATGTGTTAATTTCTTTTCGCAAGCTTTCATACTTTACTGTATTCCATAGTTTATGACTTTGCACCATTGCAACAGCAGTTTTAATAATGAAGATTTCTTTGCATTCTTTTTAAATAAAGAAATAAATTTATATTATAAATTTGTAAGCAATAAAGGTATTATATCACCTGGCTTTTTATAGTAACCAATATGAGATAATCTACTTCAAGGCAATTGCTTGTATCAACTCCACAGGAGATGAATCTGTCATCCCTATATAGCTGCCGTGTTTCATGAATGCTCCGTCGGGGCATCTTAATGATAGCAGATTTTTCATAATATTGGGGAAATGGAAATTTTAAATTAATATGGAAGGTTTATAAAGAAAAGCATAAGCAACCTACATACAAATTCATTAATGTGAAAAACCTTTAACACGAAATGGAAAATAAGTTCGTTTGAAATAAATGCATGCTATGTAATAGCGTACAAAACGAAATCACGTAACACAAAAGGATTTTCCTTATCAGACGAACAAAATGCACCTACTTCCTGCAGTCAACTGTCACTCAGATTATAGATAGACTTTCAATATATTTACCAATGACAACAAGTGTCTTAGGACATCACGCAAAGTGAACCC
The DNA here is from genome assembly GCA_949128085.1 of Cetonia aurata. NCBI lineage: Eukaryota > Metazoa > Arthropoda > Insecta > Coleoptera > Scarabaeidae > Cetonia > Cetonia aurata. The sequence continues at coordinate 51,267,782 of OX421883.1, read as the reverse complement.
GCTCAAAACCTATCTCTTGAGATAGCAGCAACTTTGTGGAAAATTCAACTTGATGCGTGTCCTTAGATTTCTTGTCATTCATTGTACACCGACAAATGCAAAATTTACATGAAAAGTATTGGCGAGTTTTCTTTCGCCTGCGTCGTTTGGTGCCGGCTCCACACAATTATTTAGATATACAACAAAACAAAAATAAGATACCAAAATAACTAAACTAAAAACGTATTCTATTTAATAATAATAATAATAATATATTTATCCTTTAGACCAAAGTGGTACAAAAAAGTAGATGGTGGTATAGGATAAGTCAATCACTTGAAGTAATGAAAAGCTAAATGCAACTTATAAGTATAAATGTATACAAAGTGTAGCAAGGGACCTTACACATAACTGTCTGGAAAGCCACAATCGACATTTAACCAAACTTAGAGTAAAACTCCGTTAAGGAGTAGAAACAGTTATCAACAAGAAATTTTCTTAATTCATATTTGAAGGGTTTTATATTTAAATCTTTAATGAAAGGGGGAAGCATATTATATAATTTGATACCAGTATATATTGGATTATTTTCAAAGAGAGTTAATCGATGCGTTGGAATGTCGAAACTGTCTGCACTCCTAGTAAAATATTCGTGAAAATCCTTGTTGCGTGGAATGCTATAGTTAGCACTTTTAATAAAAGTAAGTAATTCAAATATAAATAAACATGGAAGTGGCAGTAGATCAAGCTTTTTAAACAGTAACCGACAGGAGTGACGCTTTGGCATTCCTGTTATAATACGTACAGCTTTTTTCTGAAGTCGAAAAGCACTCATGGTATGAGACGCTCCTCCCCAAAACATAAGACCGTACCTGATGCGTGACTCAAAACAAGCATAATAATAATTTTTCATTATCTCGACACTGGCGACCCCGGACAATCTGTATAATACAAAGCAAGCTTGTAAAAGTTTCTTGCATAACTCATTTATGTGCTGTTGCCAACCAAGATGAGCTTCAATATGTAGTCCCACAAAATTCACGGATTGAACTTGTTGGATAGACTTTCCACTGACCCTTAGCAATTGACTGCTGTTTATATCTGACAATTTTGCTGTGAAATTCATAAATACTGTTTTGTCGACATTTAATTTTAAGTGGTTGGTGGAAAACCAGTTTACAAAAATATCTATATTGTTCTGCATACTTGCTTGAAGTTCAACAGCGTTTGAGCCAGCTTGCAGGAAGCAGTTGTCGTCGGCGTAAATAGTACCATTCTATATTCACATCCAACACCACATCCACCTAATAAATATATGGAGCCACACAAGCAACAAAAATTTAAATAAATTACAAAGACAACAAAATAAAATACTGAAAATACTTTATAGCATGGAGAGAAGAACACCAACTGCAGAAATATATACAAAAACACAAGAACTAAATATACAACAAATCATACAATTAAATAATATGGCGTTAATACATAAAATAGAAAAGAAAATGGTAAAAACTGACTCTAGACTAGTAAAAAATACAGAAATACATACACACAATATAAGAAGACGCTCTCATTTAAGAATTGAAAAAACTATTAGCAACAAACTCATAAAAACCCCAAATAATGAAACCATTAAACAATACAACAAACTACCAAAGGAAATTAAAGACTTGACACACATCAAATTCAAAAAAACAATAAAAACCATGATAATGCAACACAAGATATAAAACCGAAAAGTTGACGGATTGCTTTACCTACAACATCCGAGGCGAGGCAGGCCAGCCTCACCACCTTGGATGAGGACAGAGAGCGGGAAACCAACAGCGGACATGAAGACATGACTGTATACTTGTGCTGTATATATTTTACCTTTCATCTTTTAGTTTTGTTTATACATGTATATATATTTGTCAAATAAAGAACTTTTCAATAAAAAAAAAAACCATGTTTCATATTAATAAATGCAGAAAAATGTAAACAAACAAAAATTTACTGGAAATATATACGTAGGTGTGAGAAAATTAATTACCGGGATACAATTAAGTATAATTTTAGGCGAATGCAATATATTTATATTTCATCATCGCGTGAAGTGTATGGCACAATGGATCGTATGTATTGTTAAGTACAATTAAGTAATTAGATAGGGGAAGCAACGATACCATAAACGGTAAATATCTACGAATTCCTATATGTATACATATTTTGTATATAATAAAAGCATTACTGTAATGTATGTTTTGTTGGTTTCTTTTTTTTAATAGACACGCCAGAACTTATAATTTCATAGAAGCAGTGACCGGTGCACATTCTGAAAATGACTATAACGAAAAGACGCAAGTTTAGTACTATACTATACTATACTATTTATTGACAATATTACAAGCCAGTAATAATATCTACATTGTCAAAAGGACTGCATCACCTATGGGTTTTCTTCCTGTAGCCCTGGTGTTTCGATTGGTCTTCACTCTTCGTGGTCATTATAAGGTGTTAGAGGCTTGAGTCGTTACCATTTTACAATTTAGATTTCAGACCAAATTACATAATATTTATTACTAAGAATTTTGATGACACATGAGTTATGACATATGTTGTTGACCCTATTCATACGGTTACGATTATATCGTGTTTTGAAACAATATGGGCAAGAATATAAGGACTCGTCCATTTTTGAAGCAGTTTCGTAAAAAATCAAAGTTAAAGATTTTTACACACAATGCGGTCGATAGATGGCGCTCTCATAATTTCTCTAGTAAGGCACGTCAATGCTGCGATAAACCAACACTCTTCTTTTTATTTTAATATAAAGGGTTTTTATATATATATAAAGAAGTGGGTCGGCAAATGGTTACGCTACTGTTTCTGCCTCTTTGCAGGTTGCCAACTGTGCAGTAGTTATTGTATGGATATGATAATATTTAGAATTGCATTGTATACAATCCGAACACATTAGGACGCCTAAAACATAATTTTTTATTTTTAAAGTTCAAAAGTATTTTCCTGTTCATTTAAATTATTTTTAAGATCAATTAATGTACAGTGGCGATTTATCACTTAGCATACACCCATGCATTAAATAAAACTCAGTAACCCCGAAGAAAGTTGTGACTTGAATTTCCAGATCTAGCGCGTTTTGTTCTCGAAATTTTGTTACTGCACTGCGTTCGAATACAACTTGTGAAGAACTATTTTCTGGAAATAAATTGGTCATAACAACATTAATCGGTAGGTACCCTTTTACGATAATCTACCCTCAGAAAGTTCGCAACCCAACGTCATCATAAAGAAAACGATGTACCCGAACGACTTGATGCTGTGCATTCTGTTCGCGTATGGTCGTATGATTTGGCAACTTACCCTGCGTTATACATGTACACCGTGAAAAAGATTGATTCAACCAATAATTGGTTCACACGACAAATTTTTGTATTTAAATATCCTCAAACCACCAGAATGTTTAAATCAATTACGCAGATTTAGTTGCACTAATGTTGTTGAAACAACCTATATATTCCAGAACCATCGTTCCAATCTTTCTTTATAGTGTCATGGATGTCATACACGTCTCATCCAAGTAGCAAATTAAACGTTTCTCTTCTCTAAATCCCTTCAGCTTGGTCAGATATGCATCCCGCAGTAGCTGCAATCTTTGCGATTCCATAATTGTTCGTCGCTTATCAACTAGACAATATTTAAAGCCGTTTTCCTTCATAGGGCGTGACAGCGTAGTGATACAACAATGCGATCTATTGTTTTCTCTCAATAAGTTGCACCAACTTCGCAATGTAGGTATTTAGTTTCTTTTGTGGAACCGGTACATTGCTCTTCTCACAATAACAAAATCATACATACTAATTTTCTTTGATTGTTAAATAAACCATTCTGAACGAGTTTTTGTACTGTCCCATAAGTCTTTCAACTAGCATCTTTTTATTTATTACTATTACTATTACTACTACATATATAATATTATGTTGATTTGATTTGTACAAGTTAGTTAATTGAGCGAGAGAAGTGTTAATAAATTGATTGTAATTAATATACCATTACTACATTCTTTAATGCAGTGACAGATTGTTGCAAACTTAACATACAAATGATTATTATGTCTTAAATTTGAATTGTTTACATAATTACTACTCTACTTAAGAAAATTTCTCCTAATACTAATAATCTCTCGGTGCCTGCGGCACCAGGTAGAAGATAATCCCCGATAATCCTTAATAGTGAAATCTTTATCTGTATGGACAGGCTATACAATGGTAATTCATCCAATAACCTGAACGTTGCCTGAACCATTTTGGTTCAAAATTGAAATTATAGATTTAATCAATGAGAATAGCGCGTTTTGACCAGTCAACGAAAATTTATAGGTACTTTATTCTAAATACTATACAACTGTTTGACTTAATAATCAATATATTTCTTCTCGTATTTTTAGTTTAGTGTGAAACAACATCAAAGGTCGTTTGAAAAAGAGAATAAATGTTCTTTCAAATCGGCACAACTTAAATTAGTTAAGTGAATGCGTATCACTTAACTAATTTTAGTTGCACTGACGTTTAAAGCAAATAATTGTTTCTTCCAACGAGGTTACTGTTTTCGAATAAATTTTAAATGTGTTAATTTAAATCAAAACTAGTTGAATGAATGCAAAAAAATCGAAATAATAATGTTTGTTGTGCTGACATTTTGATCCAAAACGTTTTTTCGGTTTTTCACGTATGTGCCTACACATATTTCTATGTTTAGACTGTTTTTGCGTTATAAATGGTCGAAATATGGCTATTTTAAAACTGAGAGAATAAAATACATAGAAACGCGGAAATAACAATTACTCGCTCTTTTCGTCTTCGCAACCAACGTAACAAACCCCACAAATAAAAACAAATTGAGAAACCCCTTAATTAAAATAATGAGCAATCTTGTGTGAGGAATTGTTAATTTTAATTGTGCATTCGTTAATAAACTATTGTCGCCCATTTAATTAGCTTAACTGTTACCCAGGGCAAAATTAATTTCACAATGAGATTGTCGCCTACCTTAAAATGATATTTTGAATACAAAAGTATCAATCCTGCCGAGATTTATATTAGTTGTATGACATACACATTTAAATTAACACACGCTAAATGTTTAGTTAGTTTCTAATTGGCAAGTATTTCCTAAATGGAGTATTAGATTAGCTACGTGTTGTAATTTTAATTTACTCTCGCATTCTTACTACACTTCTAAAGACATTATTTATAAACCGCAAAATAATACTGCTCTGCAAAGAGTTTTTCAATATAAAGATTTGTTGATGGTCGAATAAAGATTTTGAGGATTTGTTACAATTTTCTAATCCTTTTTTGTTATATTTGATTGACATTCCTGAAATTTTATATAGAACATCGGAATAATAACATCAATTTTTAATCAGAACTATGTTCCAGTAATTGGGTTTTGGAACCTTTGGTGTTTGGTGATAGTGATAGTGGAAAAACCTAGCATTGACTTTTGTCAGTGTGATAGAACTATGTTGTTCAGCTAAAAATATAATCAGTAACCCCTGGATTATAAGATCCTATCTACTATACGTCAAAAAATAAAGCTGATATTACATGAACATCCTCAGTAAAATCAATAAATCAATAATTCTAAATCATTTCCTATTTTGAATAAGTAAACGTCCGAGTGTAACATACGCCTGCATATGTATAACTATTTTGTGTCTCAAGTGAACGGTTTCGTTTTCATATACAAATCTTTTCCCACGGGACAATACTGGATATAGAATAACACACATATAGGGGTTAGAAATGCCCTGTATTGCTATATTTTATAAAATATTGCCTGTACGCACCGTTAGTCAGTCCAAGTCAAAGTGAGGTGGAACTTTTAGGAAATCTATTCAATAACGAAAGAAACACAAAAATAAAGTTCACATGGAAAATCGTTCTCCTACAAATTTAAGGTGTTTTCCATTGAATTCTTATTCTAATGTACATAAAACATCAAGTAAGGAAATTCAAAAATGTTCAATCCACACATATCTGTTTTATTTTAACTAAACGACCGGTTTCGCGCATGCCGCTGCGCATCTTCAGGTTGCAGATCTAAATCATTTCAATTAGCAAGCAATCAGGTGGAAAAGAAATAAAAAGTTTGTTTAAAAATACTTACATTAAATTATATAAGAGTTGTCAGAATATTGTGAATAGACCGTCATAATTATTTCTTAAGATGTTATAAAATTAAACAATTGACAAAATGAAACAGTCGACAATAATAAAATAAAATGTAAAGTTTCATTTGAATGTCCACTCTTTAACCGAATATATGTGTATGACTAAATTCACCTAATATACCAACATCTAAAGAGTATCAAAAAGAGGGACAGCCAAGGAAAACAATTTCTTGTGATAAAACGTAATCAGGCAAAGGCAGGTTTTCCTTGTAATTGTTATTGTTAGTTCTTAATTTCATCATTTGATCATAGATGTTTTCGTCATGTTCATTTTTGTAATTTTAAATTCAAAACCTTTTTGAACACTTCCATGCGTATACTTATGTAAATCTCACAAGCATCTGCATCGATGACCTAAAGAGCTGGGGCGAACCGACTCATATAGGTAGGACTGGTAAGGGGTGAACGATGCCGATCAGTCAATCCACCAATCTGAAATAAACTGGCTGAACTGCGAACTGACTCAAAGATGGAATTCGTGAAATAAACTAGAACTAACGACACGTATCTGTAAATTGAATTGAACTGACTCATATGATAGGTAGGACTGGTAATAGTGAGCGATGTCGTCGTCGATCAATGAGTCAATCCACTAATCTGAATTGAACTAGGTGAATTACGAACTGACTCAAAGATGCGGTTCAGTAAACTGAACTAGTAGTAAAGACACGTATCTTTAAATGGAGCTGAACTGCCAACCTTTGATCAATTTCTTTAAGAACAATGCTGCATAACTTTTCCTTCGGTGACATAAAGATTGAAGAGAATATATCTTTGGAGAAGGCTATTGTAATCAATGTTGCAGTGAGATGCCTGGTGGAATATGAAGTAAAAGCTCCAGCTCAGTTCTATTCCAATATGACATTTTGGTAAAGATAAGGTTTCTACTACTAGGTTCCCAAACGCCTAAAGCAAATGACGATATAAAGAAGCCTCTTTCAAGGGTGATATATATTATAGAATAAAAGAATGACAATAGATCTGAAAACACTGCGATGAAATATCATGTCTCAATTCACATAGTGACCGTTTAGTTTGAATAAAATACACTTCAAGAAATATCATTGCACTCGCTCATAACTCGCTCTTTTCTTAGCATTAGAAAGAACAAGGAGGAGTATTGACCTCATTAGAAAACCAGGTTTCATCTGACCCGCATAAAAATAGCCTATTAAAGGGTCTCTGTGTTGAGTAGAAATACTCCCAATCCAGTGGTGTTACGCGGCTCATGCCGAGAGATGAATGGCACCGGGAATAACAGATGTCAAGAACCGAGTCTCTAAGAAACCATGTGAAATCCCATAGTAACTAACCTATGTAAAGTGGACGCTGAAGGACCACACCACCCTTTCTCCTATACGTATTTGATCAGTATGGAGTAAGAAGTGTTTCAAAACATAACAACTAACTGGAATGAATCGGGACGAAGGACATCGAACTCAAAGCGAAGCGACTTTCTGAACCTCAACGAAGAAAGGTGCTGTGCTTATTAACTTACATCCACATCAGTACGAATTCTTAATATCTAATACGTTAGAAAATATTCAATTCTATTCAAAGAAGTGCAAACGTCAAAATTGCAAATATCTCAAAAATTAGGGTTTATGGATAGGGAACATTAATACAAACTGATCAAAAATTATCCAAAAATTACACAAGGTTCGTAAAGATTGCACCATTGCATTTAAAATAAGAAAGTTGATATCAACACCCCTATATACGGATAGGCTATAAACCTGAAAATATTTTTTTAAATAGATCATAGCCCACAGTACAGATTTCAAAACCAAATTCCAACTGGAACTTCGAAAAAATCTAATGAGCCGATTGGGTGGACAGCCGTATATATTAAACTTAAACTTACTTCTAAAATCATAAAAGATTGGCCAGTCAACCACGTTATGATCATACTATGTACTATTTTTTTAACGACGCAATAACCTATTAACAGGATTTCTAAAATCATGGGATATATGCAAATCTAGCTACTAGTAACAAACCCTGACAAAAATAATAGATTATTTGGTTTTAATAAATGAGGCGTCAAATTTTCTAATTACCTACACAACAGTGCATGACTGTAATATGTGTGCTTACCAGTCTGATGGAATAACAAGCATACTATATAAAATTATTCTCAAAATTGATTAAACCTACATATAATATTTAATCTTGTTGTCACATATGCAGAGAACTATAAAAGAAATAATACCCCTGAATTAAGTTATATTGAAGCTAATAGAGATAAGGTAATTTTCGAGTTTATTTGTAGGCAAAAGAGCTCCAATAAATCCTCCATATGTTACATTGTGTAAAGAATGCGGCTTTTTATTAATATTAGGCGGATATTGTTGTCTGGTATGATTTTTACAACTTAATAAAACCATCTCTATTAACGAGCCAAATATGTTAACAGAACTGATGCAATTTCACTAATTCTTATTATTTTGTGTTAAGCTTATAAATAAATCGAGTTTATCGCAATTTATGAATAAGCTTACACTACCAAATAGTCACAAAGAAAGGAAATGGGATATAAAGGATAATAAATATAATAGAAAAGTATTGAATGAGATTATAATTAACTATTAAAAATCGCGTTGATACTGTAATAATTAGAATTTGTACAGATACAACTATATGCTGAATTGCTTTTCCTCTGGATAAATTTGTGGTAAACTTAGGGAAAAGATAGTTAAGTTAACCATTTCTCAGTTAACTAAATATTATTCTTCTTTTAAATGCAAGCAGTGCACTCTAAATATTAAAAAATTGTTTAACTATTATTCTTGTCAATATTTAATAGAATTTGTGACATTCATTGTTTCAAACGCGTTTATTTTCGCTTATTGTTGGTGTAACTATTGAAAGTGCTCGAATAATACATTGAAAGAAGAAAATTATTGAATTGATCAAAAATAAGTATATCCTATCCAAAATAGTTACTTTAATTTATTCATTTGCTAGTGTTATTTTAAAAAATGGTTTTGTTTTTGTTGCAGTCTACATTTCAAAATTTATTCAACGGCAGTTTCCTCTGTGGTATAATAAAGAAGCAATGCTGAAGCTATAAAAACCTTCAACTTGGGATTGCTTACCAAACTGTTTTATATCTACCTTGAACAACAACGTTGTCTTCTGTCAAATATGGCTCCGATGCAAGTCTTCGGTTAATATGGCGTACTTTGCATTTGCATTTGTTTTGGATATTGAAAACAGCAGTCGCGCTGCCCCGAGTTTTTTTATAATAAAGTATGCCGTACGCATTATTAAAAAATTAAATGTAATGTCATCATGTAGGTTGGGTTTTCAAAACCTGTTTCTTATTTTCTATTATCTATATAACAATTTGAATACACTTTGATTTTGAAATTTGGCTCAAATTTCCTTTATCCTAAACAACATTTTTTAAAGTCGAAAAATAAAAAAAAATTCAATGGCGGACTTGCACAGTTTATGTAGCCTTTTCGGCTGATATAGCTATTTATATACAGGGTGTTACAATAAAGGGTTTATTAGCGCTAAATGCCTACATGTGATAATTTGTTGCAGTTGTGGGCATTTGAATAGAGGCAAATTGGATAAACTATTGCATCGAAACTATTACTTTTAATCAAATTTGGTGTTACTATTATCTTTTTTGGAATAAATTAAGGGAAAAAAATTGCCAGGAAAAATGATAAATTCAACACATTTCTAACACCACAAGGTAAAGAAATCATCCGAAATTAAACAAAAAGACAAAAAAGAGTGAAGTTACACAGCATAACTTTTATTATACTTTATTTAGAATAGAGAGAGCTATCATAGATCTTAATCGATAAAAATAAAAAAATTCTCCGAAAAGTGTAAATCTACACTTATTTATTTGTTGCAAACTGATTATATCCAGTTTGTCTCACTTGACATTTGTAACACCAAATCACTGAAACTAGAATCTCATATATTCGTTAGTTTTCACATCAAAAGGATAAACATTTCATATTTAAATTCAAACCCAATACTTTCCGACATTAGAAGCGCTAACCCCATTTATTTTAACACCAAAAACAGGTGGACGCCTGGGAACACCGAAAAAGTGTTCCCTGGCGTCCACCGGTGTTAGAATTAACTCCAAATTTTTATGTGTGCAACAGCGAATAAGCTGAAAAAAAATGTACTTCCACTGATTGTTCCTGCTACTTTAGATGTTACACACTGTACGTACTAAGTAGCAACAAATTACGACTTCAATTTTTATTCGCTCAAAATGAAGTACTATCACTATTAATATTCCGACAAAGTTTCATCAGAATCTGGGATTTTCCCTTCCCTTCATAACCTGTGAATTTAAACTCCTTTACTAGTTGTTGAAGTGAAAATTAACTAATTAGAAGTAACGATAGACGATCACCTTTTACGAAATCTAATTTGTAAGCTTTACCATTGAAAATCTATTTTTGCCAATAAATAAAGATATTTACGATCGGTACCTCATACATACGATTTTATGATAAAGAGAGCTATAAAATTGCTTTGCAGCGTGTTATTGGATTTGCGCTGGTGGCACATATGGAGTTTATCAAATTATGGTATAGGCAGACATGTCGAAGGAAACTAATCGTAATTAGAATGTATTTAATGTTTGCTATATCTTTTATTATATGAGCCAAGAGCAAACACGAGATTGAGGAATGCTTATGAAAGTGGACAATTTCATCTACTTATGATTATGAACCTTAAAGTAATGCTTCCCAATTTATAAATACGATATTTATAGAGAAACTAATCTTTTGTAGCAATGCTTTTAGACGGTAACTTCAGAAAGTTGGTATCTTAAGGGGTCTTCCTAGTGTGACGGCCTAAAAATAAGACGATTTTTGGGAATTTTTTTTAGAAAAAACTACTCTGCATATCAATTTGAAACTTTCCAAATTTGTTTAGCTATATTTGAGGAATATTCAGTTTTTTTTTTTAGGTAAAAATATAGATTTTATTAGACGTTACAGCAGTTGTATGGAAGCGTCTAAAAAAAATGTTCTTGAATGGCTGCCATAAAATCAGCTGTCCTGAAATAAAAAATTAAAGAAGATTCTTAATCTGTGTAAATGTGGCTATAGCCCGAACTAGAATAAATGAAAAAAAATGAAAAACAACAAAATGACGGCTTTTCAAAATAAGTTTCGATTTTCCCCAAAAAAAATGCTTAATTTTTAAGTCGTACATTGCGAATTTTGTGACTATCGACTTGATTCTAGTTCGGGCGCGAATGACACGTCTACTGAATATATCTGCAAAATTTCAAGTAAATTGGTCGATTGGTTCTTGAGATATCGTGGCAGCCATTTAAAAAAATGTCATTTTGAGAAAACGCGTTTAAAGTTTCGCTTACTAATCAAAGGTACATGATTTCTACCTACGCGCCGCTCCGCTTCAAAGCCTATAACTTTTCCGATTTTTCGAATCTGGCTAAATCCCTTTGGAATATTGTTTTCAAGATGTTAAACTATAAGAAAATGCAAAAAAAAAATTTTCGATTTTTTGAACCCGTCACACTAGGAAGACCCCTTAACGTCCTTTGAGATATGTATTTAAAAATTGAACTTACTACAGCAGGTAATAATTAGTTCGCTCAACCATCTCATAGCCAGAAAGAAAACAGCTTTCCTTTAATAAAAGTAGCACCTCGAAATATTCGGGAATTTGAAGTGGTCATAGAACTGCGGATAGAAAGTAGGTAATTCCGGATAAAATACCAAATCCTTTTTTTTCATTTCTTTTTTGATTCTTTCCATGTCTGAATTTCAATTCAACCAGTCATCAGCAGAATGAGGTTGCTTCCAAACAAATATTAGAGTCTTAAACAATAATGTAAAGGTATGGTAACATAAAATAAATGAGGCTTTAAGTCCAAAAATTATCCCTATAGTTTAGTTTAGTTTAGTTTTTATGCGTTCTAATATTACATAAGAGTATAGAACACGTCATTAAAAAGTAAATACATTAATCGACAATACATGAATGTACATCACTACATAAAAGGATAAGATAAAAGCAAAGGAGAGCTATACCATTGTCAGTTTACAATTGAAGAAGTCTTTTATACTATAAAATGAATGTTTATATAATACTATTTCTAATTTACGTTTGAATATCTTATCACTTAAAAGGCGTAATTCTATAGGTATGTGGTTATAGATTTTAATTAAATGTAAAAGAACATTTTTTTGTATAATTGCCAAATTAGCTTTTGGTCCTGATATATAGCTTCTGTTAGTTGTCGCTCTTGTGGAGTATGTATGTTTGAGTTCAAATTTACGAAAAAAAGTGTCGTAATTTTTTCGAACAAATATTGCGCATTCAAGGATATATAAACCGGTAAGTGTGTGTGTATTTTGATTAATGAAAATGTCTTTGCATGTGTCTCTACTTTTTAGACCGAATATGCTGCGAATACAACGTTTTTGGATCCTGAATAATCGGTTCGCATCATTACCATTGCCCCAAAACACCAACCCATACCATAGGCGCGCTTCAACATACGCACGATAAGCACTCAAGCCCGCGAACACACTCACCGAAGTAGCGACCACTCGCAGAGCGTAGCTGAATGGAGCAATCTTGGCAGCGATGTAATCCACGTGTTTCTTCCAATTAAGGTGGTCGTCGATTTTTAACCCGAGGAACGTAGTAGAGCTAGTTGAAGTGAGTTCTTCGTCTTCGTATTTTATGCTAAGTTGATACGTATCTGTTATTGTAGATTTAAGTAAATTACTCTTTTTTATGTTTAGTTTTAGGTTATAATTTTCAAACCAGCTTTTATTTATATCGAGTGCATGTACAATTTTATCTTTCAGGGTGTCCAGATTCGCGGCTCTTATAACAACTGACACATCATCTGCGAAAAGTGCCACAAGATCCTGCTGAATATCCGGCAATCGGTCAAGGTAAACCAGGAACAGAATAGGACCAAGGACGGAGCCTTGCGGAACCCCCTTCAGCACTATTTCCCAGGACGATGTCAGTATCGTACCGCTACTGCTTTGCGCCTTTACACACTGCATTCTATTTTCTAGGTACGACTAAAGAAGTTTGAGACTCTGTCCCCGAATTCCAGCATTTTCAAGTTCTTCAAATAATATGTGGTGGTCAACGCTGTCGAAGGCTTTTGACAGGTCTATGTATAAACTAGCTACATGATCACCATCGTTTACGCCTTGCAGAATTTCGTATAAGACTTGATATATGGTTGTTGCTGTTGATTTTCCTTTTTGATAGCCACTTTGCTTGTTACTTAAGGGATATATTTTTCTAGAAATGTTGTTAATCTTTTATTTAGAATTTTTTCAAATATTTTAGATACATTGGATAACAAAGTTATAGGTCTATAATTTGTTATTCGTTGTTTATCCCCCTTTTTGTATATATCAACAGTGACACTGGTATCTCATCGTGTCCAACAGAGCAAGTGTTTTTTAATTCAGCAATGATGTTAACTATCTCATTGGAGTTTGTCGGTAGCATATAGCATGTGTTATCACATCTCCTTAAGGGTATAGTCGCTGGAAAAGCATTATTTTGGTTGACATCAGTACATGCGTTTAATAGATGTGTATTATTTTCCATTTGTATATCCTCTAATACATTGTGTTTTTTATGGCTTTTACCAGTTATTTTAGATACTAAGTTCCAAGTAGCCTTTATTTTGTCTTTTGAGTTTATTATATAATTCGAGTTATAATTTATGTTTGCGTTTTTAATACTTTGTGTCACGTGCGTACAGTAGGAATCATAATCATTTTTGGAAATTGTACTCTTTTGAAGTTCCTCATATAACTGACGTTTAATGCAACATTTCATTTTCAATTCATTAGTAATCCATTTTGTATCATTTTTTTTATCTTTGGTTTTAACGTATTTCGCAGGGCATACCATGTCTGCATTACCATGTGGTAATTCTTGTTGGACCATTTATCGCTTGCTGTAAACCGAAACATGCCATAATGTCCAAGAACCTTTCTACATTTGTATCTGTATCATTCCTAAAATTTATGTTACAGTCCCCTGTTAGTATCAACGTGTAAGTGCTGTATTTGGAAGATATTAATTCCAGAATATTTTCAAGTCTTTGAAAAAATATATTTATATCACCTAGTGGAGGATGATAAATATTTAAGACTATAAGCTTCTGTTTACATGATATTATGGCACTACATTCAATTATCATCTCGCAATTTTCTTTTTCAATATCTAAGAGATTTTCAAAGTGATATCCTATTTTTGTATATATACAAGATCCTCCATGAAACCTATTTGGTCGAGTGTAACAAGAGATAACTGTGTAGCCGTCAATTTTTGCAAACCTCTCTTCACCTGATTTCAACCAGTGTTCGGTCAAACATAGAATTTGAATATTCGTTTGCTGCGACTCAAGAAAAGTACATATGTAATGAGTTTTATTTTTTATACTCTAAATATTTTGGTGTAATAATGTTATTTTATCTGTAGATTTATAATTTCGACTACTAATATCTATGCCGCCTGCCGGTGAAAATTTCTGTACGGTCTATAAACCTAAACAATGTTTCAAGTATTATATTTGAAATTTCAAACATTTCTTCTGAAGAATTACCCCTGGATAAGAAATTACTGATTTTCTCATTTGTTCTAACTGTTTTCCTGTCGGATTTGTCTTTAAAGCCAGGTTCATCAGTTAAATGATCTATTCCAGAACGTCCAAAAGTAGTAGTTAGAAGTATTATTTATTTTGTTTTACTATTTTTACACTATTATTTTTTAAAATTCAGGTAGCTATAATTTTCTTTCACTATTTATTAAATATTGCAATTTTCGTTTGAAGACCTTCCACCAACAACTTGTAGGTGCTGACTAATTTTGAATATTCAAAAAATCAACTTTTCTAGATTTAATTTTTTAATTTGCCTTATCGCAAATTGCAAAAATAGGGAAGAAGTACTTTGTTTCCTATTTTGAGTACCTACCAAAACCCGTAATCTCTCTTGGAAGCGAATAGTATAGTTAATCTCAACACACTAACCTCAAACCTCTTTCTTCGTTTGTCTTAAAATATATAAATTTTAATTTTATCTCATTCATGTTTGCAGCCTCACATTAAAAGAAAGCACAATATGTAGCTAGTGAAATTCACAATGTGTGCAGTAAAGCTGTTACCTATGCATTTACTAAACAATATCATGGATATACATAATAATAATACACCGAAGTCTCTTATCACGCATCTTATCGATGCATTAGGGTGAATATAAAAATTTTGATGTGCTTACTTTGAGCCAAAGATAAAACAAGCCTCTTCTTTAGTCGAGAGCAAAGTACACGGATTTAAGAAATAGAAACGATGAGATACACTTAAAGTAATAATATGAACTAATTACCATGAATTTATATTTTTTTATATTTCGTAATTATTACACCTCTAAAAGTAAAACTTAAATTGTTACGTAACCAAGAATACGACAGTAATCCATGCAACCCTTTGATTCAAATTAAAAGGTTAAACTTTAGACGTGTCAACGCACTCTACAGAATCTTTAATTAACGATTAAACTTCAAGCTACTAAACCTATGTTTAATCGGGCCGCAAATTGATAAAAAAACGCTCATTAAAGTTATGTCCTTCTCATTTAACAGAATAAGTAATCTTGTTTATGAACATTAAAAAAATGTTATAATTCGGTAAAATCGTTTTGTAGAAGCTAGAAGTAAGAGTTGAGTGATAAATGCAAGAACATAAGAGATATTTGGGTACAATCAGATAGATTAACTAAAAATATTTATTTAAATACGTACCTATAAGAATAAAAGAATAAGAAGATAAGAATATTCCTGTGCTATGGCATATGATTATTCTTCTAAAGGCAGGATAGGTTAACCCTGCATTGATAATTTTAAAACATAAATCCATATAAAGCCAAAATAAAAAAGGTACGTCAAAATTTTAGTCGCTATACGAAACCTTATCAGTTATATATGCATTCAGGTAGTACGAAGTACACTTCTGGTATAATATTTGACTCTTTATTAGTATAGATATTGTCAGTTATGGTTTTATAGATAAATAACGCGCCTCTTCCATTAGAGGTATATAACATAAGCCGTTACATATCCGTAAATACAGTATGTATACACAAGGTCACAAAATATATACATATTTAATCGAAATAAATATTTTTCCTTTTGAATAACATTTCTTGGATGAATTCTCAGTATTAAAATACCATCTGCCAAGCAACCCCATAAGTGTGGAATATACGTTAGTAAAAGATTATTAAAAGTGGCC
This sequence comes from Cetonia aurata, assembly GCA_949128085.1. NCBI lineage: Eukaryota > Metazoa > Arthropoda > Insecta > Coleoptera > Scarabaeidae > Cetonia > Cetonia aurata. The sequence goes on along the minus strand of OX421883.1, from coordinate 51,251,271 downwards.
GAATACATAACAATGATAAAGCAAAGAGTAACAATCAGAGAGATCCATGCAAAGCGGTTCAGTTTCTGATTGTTATACTGTTTCTTTTATTTTTTGAAGAACAGTTTATGTATTCAGTCCCTTTATTTTTGAATGTATGTTGTGTAGTGGTCACTTTGAAAAAAAAAAATTACCTCCCCCTTTGTGCTTTCGTTTATAATTTTATGATAGTATTTAACTGATTATTAGCCGTTTGCACCGACACCTTAAGCTCGGTTTAACTTTAAGAGATACTTAGAATGTGACAGTCGCTGTATACTTTAAATAGGAAATATCACATTAACGCAAACGTGTCGGTGCAAACGAGCATATGTCATCAATTTCTACCACAAAAACTTCTCAAAATATAAGTTTGTTATTTGTGTTGTTTTGCTTTTCCATTTTAATTAATCTTTACATTGTGTTTTGCCACGATGAAGTCGCAAATGTGTGCCGAAAGAATTAAAAGAAATCAGTTAAACATGTTGTTTCGGCTTTCCATCTATTGCTGAACGCTCGAAATATATTTTAGAGTTATCAGCGTTAAATCTTGGAATTGTTTAAAATGTCTGTCGTTAAAAATTTGGCAATGACTGGTTAATTTTGGGCTGATATTTTCTATTTTGTTTCGAACTTGGTGCATTAGATCATTATATTTATTATGTGTTCTATTAGAACAAACTCTCAGTGTCCACAAAAGAATAGAGTAGACTTAGATCAGCTGAACTTGATAATGTTCTTCGCTCACAAATTTTGTTTCAGTAGGATGGAGTCCCTATTCATATTTTTCTGATATGTGGAAATAGCTACGAGGAGCGATTAAATCACCCCACCCATCACGTGATTTAAGTCTACCAGACTTTTTATAAGAGTTTCCTTGAAAATAATGCTCTATCCTTGCAGGTCTGCTAACTAAATGATTTCAACCATTCCAGAAACACTACAAAATATCAAGATTGTCCAAAGATTGGTGGTAAAGTTTAAATAATTAAAATAATAGGTCCATTTCCACAATGGAAAATATCCTTTTGGAGATAAGTGAAAAATTTTAATGGGTACGTTTTAAAAGTTTAGATATTAAAATTATTTTTGTTAAAACTAACCACCATTGATGTCAGACTACTTTTTCCAAATAATGACGTTGGAAACGTAAAAAATATATTGTAGTTAATTAGTGCCTTTTAAAAAAATAATTGGCGTGTTTCAAAATTTTTCAAGAAATTATTTAATAATGAAATTATGAATATTGTGCGTTTTATGAATACATGTCACATTATTAACATTTATTACTGTAAAAATTTATTTATTCAATAGAAATCTTGTTGGAAAATAACTGGTAATGATAAATTGTATATTAATTTTTTAGACTGTAGATATTTTATCGGTTATTTTATTGGTTACCTAGTTACAAAACTACGATTGAACACTTATTTAAGTATTTTGGCATTATAAACGATTATTGAACGTTTACCGCTTGTTATATTACAAACAATATCACTTTAGTTATTCTGTGTTGTGAGCAAAAATAATCAACAGAAGGAAAATATCAGAAACAAAAAGATCAAAAATTGCCAAATTCCAAACTCGAAACTGGAGGATTATTTGAAACCGAAATCTGAAAATTTAAGTAACGTGATTTGATACATACGTCTGTCAAAAGAGGAGGATATCTAAAGGATACGCTGGAAGTGAATTTCCAATTAGATGTGATATAATGAACATATATACTGAGAATACTCAGGCTATTAAAATATAAATTGGGGAAGCAAGTGCAACTTTTACTTTATGTTCTGCTACATTGTACTTGCACATATGTAAATGCAATTGGTTACATTATCTATTAGTTTCTTCCGACGGAGTTGTTAATGATATTAGTTTGGATATGTCTATATCACAATGAAATTTTACTTGAAGTGGACGTTTTATTATACATATCGTAAGTAACATAAATATTTACGAGAATAAACAAATTAAATAAAGAATATGGAACATAGGGTCAGTTTTCAGAAATTCATAGCGCTAATATTTTAATCCGAAGCAGCAACTAGCTAATTTATGCACTCGCCTACACTTAAAATGTACTTTCAACTGTTAATATCTATTCCCTATTTTGAACGGCAACGATATTACAATTTTACCCAGTATGATAGAAAATAATTAAGTTAAAGCATGCCTAAAAGAACTAAATGTTTCCTACCTTGCGTTTAACTTCAGTTTATTTCAGTTCGAAGGAGTTTTTCACCAACCAGAGTTAGCGCACTAAGTAATCGTAGTCCTTCGGTTTCGTTTTTTCGTCGTATAAAACTCAGAGAAAAGCAGTAGTTCTAAATCGTTGGGAAGAAGTCGTCAACGTAATACTAGATTTATCTCTTCAACAGGTAACGCAGAAATGGTTTGAAATTGGCGCTTGCTCTGTTTATATGAGGAGCTTTTGGTGAGTAGGACGGAGTGAGTCGATTTTGCATTCTATTATATGGGAACGCACGCATTTTGCGCCAGTTCATTCACGACGAGACCATAATTTTCACCATTAACGTGTCAGTCATACAAATCTAATTAATGGGAACTGTTAAAAGTATGAGGATCGTTTATCAATTTAGCAATTGGCGATGCATTATATGCAATTTAAATGTTGTGATCCTATAGTAATACGTAAATGACTACTGTTGGAAATAAATTAAACTATTTAGACCAAATAATTTGAATAGTTGAACTAATTTACCTTTTGTATAACAAAAATTATATGCAGTAAGCTAATACAGAAAAAAAAGGATTAGTACTGAGTAATGCAGCCACAGTTCAAACAAAGCAATTATATATTCAGATTCTGAGCTTTTGCAATTTATTTATTGCTTCATCAGAGAATTAGCTGCAAAGTAGCAACAAGTTGGCGTGTGCAAAGTAGTATTAGAAAAAAAACTTACAAAAGGGTGTAATTGACTTTCTAATTTTAATAGGATATTGCAATGTCTATACAAACTATGTTTAATGTTATTCACTACCAATTACACTCTTTTGTGATTCTGAATTGCTTTGCACACGCTAACTTGTTACTTTGGACTACTACTACTAATTCTCTGATGAAGCAATAAATAAATTACGAAAGCTCAGAATCTAAATATAAATATTTTGTTTGAATTGCGGTTGTCATATCCAGAACTAATCCTTTTTCTTCTGTGGACCTAACGAGTGCAATCGGTACTTCTTTTTCAGCTAATACATTTACTTCAACTGTTTTTGTTCTAAATTTAAAGAAAGTAAGGACAAAAAAAATCATTAAAAACATATACAAAAATAATATGTATGTAGATAACTTTAAGAGCAAAATATAGAGGCGTAATTCTTCTAAAGATATTTTAGTATAATTTATAATTCTGCACAGTACAGGTCTCCTATAAGCAAGACCTGTACTATTTACTGATTCATTGTGAACAGTTAATTTTTTTACAAAATTATCAACTGTCCAACTCACATAATAAAGTAAGCAGATAAAATTTACCTAAAAAAAAGTGTATAAATACCGTTTTCTATAGTAAAAATCAGTCTAACAATTTATATACGTAATAGTAAAATAACACAATACAAGCAGGAAGTTCGTACAAGCATTATTAAAAGTACATCTTCCGTGTATTTTGTGCAAATTTGTCCAATAATGATTTAACCTCTTAACTTTATAGTAATTAAAGGATGTGGTGGCTCTTACGCTAAACACATCAAACGATTTTTTTTATAGTAATATAGGTTACTTACACATAAGATTTTATGTTGTATACCGAGCAAATTTTATGATGTCATGTATTAATAGGATAAATTGCGCCATCGCACAAATTGATAACTAATTCGGACTAATGCTTAGGATTGTACTCGTGTTGAAAAGTATGTTGTAAGAGTACTGTCATAACGAAATAGATTTGACCCCATATTCTAAGAAAGTTGTTTTTCGGATTAAGTTTTTGATTTTGCAAATCAGATCCGGATTTGAGGTTCCCGATAGTGAATCCGAATCTGAGATTTCGGATAGGACATCCGGATCCGAAGTTTCGGATAGTGGATCCGGATAGCACCCAGCTCCAGATATGCGCTTAGTAAATATCCGGATCCAGAATTATTCGCATCCGGATAACAGCTGTACTAAACTACCTGCACCTATGGCTTACGAATACCTTGAGACATATTCTGCGGGAGAGAGATACTTCATTTGTAATGTATAAGCACACCAAAACATTGCAAGTCTGATCGCAATACAAGCTTGAGATATTTCACCCTGAATTCAATCAGAAATGAAGAAGAAAGCGTATTGAGATTATTTACAGCGTACCAAGCAATCTCGAGTTTTATTCAACACTATACGATTTAAATATTAATACCATCAGAAAGACATCGGCTTTGCTGGAACATCGCTTTCATCGCGACTGTAAAAATGGCTATTTCCAGTCTGTTTATTGACAAGCAAGTCATTATTCCTCCTATTCCTAAGAGAAACGAATCCGAGTGATATCCTAAAGCTGCATCCTATAAGAATTTTACCCCATTTTCTCGAAAGTACTGGAACGTATTGTAGATAAACAATTAAAATATTATTTAATGAACAATAACATCATATCTGATGTACAGTCAGGCTTTATGAAGAGCTATAGTACTGTAACAGCTTTGCTAAATTTAACAAGCAAATATATATCCGTGGATTTTTCAAAGGCTTTCAATACAATAGATCATCAGCTTATGTGTGGAAAACAGTATTATTAAGTATTAGATGATACATCTTTATCATAACAAAAATCCAAAAGAAAAAGTGAAAAAATCCCTTACCACAAAAATTAAAGATACAAATCTAAATACGTATTTCGGCAACTAAGTTGCCATCTTCAGTAGAAAACAAGTGAAGAGCAGTGTTAAACTTAGTGTTTTCGGCTAAGGTAAACCTTGGAAGAGATGCTCTTATATAGTGGAATAATTATTCCACTAGTGATTTGGTGAAGAGCATATCTTCCAAGGTTTACCTTAGCCGAAAACACTAAGTTTAACACTGCTCTTCACTTGTTTTCTACTGAAGATGGCAACTTAGTTGCCGAAATACGTATTTAGATTTGTATCTTTAATTTTTGTGGTAAGGGGTTTTTTCATTTTTTCTTTTCGATTTTTGTTATAGTTTTCAAGCCACAGTCTCCACCCATCACAGGATATCTTTATCATTCTTTTAAAAGTATCTTAAGGGTAGGTCGCATATATGTGGGAAATACATATATGCTGAGATGTGCCTCAAGGCTCGGTATTTGGGCCGACATTGTTTATACCGTATAACAGTGAGTTGTTCAGGGTTACCAAGCATTCACTTTTACAAAGATATACTGATGACACGCAGCTATTATATACTTTTCATCATGCTGATGTCGATATTGCTGAAACTCATATGAATAAAGATTGGGAGTTTATGAAGAAATCTGCGGTTTGCCACACTTTACATTTGAATCCCATCAAATCATCTGGCATTTTATGTTGTTCTAAAATAAAAAATTAGAAATGACAATAAATCAGAACAAAGTACCGTTTTCAAAGGACATAAAAATACCTGAAGTAACTTTGGACAATGATCTGAGATTTCATGAATATATTGCCAGGTTATCTTGTCGTGGGTATATGCGACTCATAGTGTTGTATATAAATGAGAAAATTATTAGCTTCTTCCTAAAAGAATGTTATGTGAAACGCTTATTATGTCTGTTTTGTCATACGCTATATTACATATTACATACACGTTTATTACCCATGGACTGTTGTACAAAGAAACGTCTACAAATTATACAAAACACCTGTTGCAAATATGCTTGGAGGTGTGACCATATTAGCACTAAATATATTCAAATAAGTTGGTTACGCTTTCAGGACTTTATGAAGCTCAATTTCTTGGTTTTTCTGTATAAATTATTATATTACAGACTTATCGCAGTAATAGCCACAATGTAAATGACAGAAGGAATATTTTGAGCTTACCAATTCATATAACTACTATGCTTAAACGTTCTTTTATCTATAACGCCGCAGTTTATTATAATGATTTTATTGAGAAACTTAAAAAACAAACGTTGCTACCTATGTTTAAGAAACGGGTCAGACCTATGCAATAAAGGGGATCTGTTTTGTTTCTGTTTAACTTAAATATTGCCTAAGTGTGTTCTACCTTCTTTACTTTTCTGTTTCTCTCTATATGCGATAAAATTATCCTATAAGATTTTTATGATCATTCGCACGTAGTGCAATTTTGTAATTGGAATTAGTTTTATTTATGCATTTTTTATATCTTTCATATTTCATCTAAAAATCAATCATAGGTTATCATTTGTACTGAATCAATAACTTAAAAAATGTGACATCATACAGTGAGTTCAATATGCAGAAATCTTAAGTAATTCTACTTACACATTTAGTCATTGAATAAAGCATGACTGACAGATGCCAGGTAAATGGCCCCTGTAGATCTCAGAAGTTTCTACGCCATATAAGAAACCATATGTACTTAAGTACGTAAAACATGAGAAAACGAACAGATTCCAAATAATTCGGAGAAGTCCTCTACATAAAAAAGAAGACTATAGCAAACATGAAAACATGCATCCAATTTTATAGGTTTAAAACATGCTTTTGATAATAGGTGCTACCAAGTGACAGCTGTAAAACGTTGGCAATAAAACAATCCAATTTTCTGCGATTCGAATAACTTGTTTGTATTTTATATTTAAAATTATAGTAGAGATAAGAGGTTATTGTGGAAATTATTTGTGTATGAAAGAAACATGTCTTCATAAACTGACAGATGAACTGAATGCTTCGTATACGATAGTAACTCAGCTTTTCCAGGAGAATCGCGTGATTTATCGAGTCAAATACCCTACTGAGAGTTTATGGGCAAGCATAAAAAGAATTTCAAGTCAGAAACGGGTTAGGGCAAAGAAACCTGTTATCAATTATATTGTTTAATATCGTGATGGAGAACACAGTTTGAGCAGGTGGCACAAGAACAAAAGGAGCAATATTTAATCAACTGGTGCAGATAATGGCGTATCCAAAATGGCAAACATGATAAAAAAAATCTCATTAAAGCGATAAGAAAGTTATATAACAAGGACAGGAACGAACTATTAAGAATAAATGTAGGAAAGATAAAACATATGGTGCTAGAAAACAAACAAAACAGTGTAGAATAAACCAAGTGAGAATTTGAGACAGAGAACAACGAATTGCGACGAAAGAACAAAACTAGAGAAAGCAATAGCAACGGCAACAGATGTTTGGGCTCACTTAGGAATACATTTCAAACACAAAATATTGGAAGGAAAGAGTAGATTAGAATATATCATACTACTACACGAGCGATAGTTGTGAATGAAGTGGAATATGGAAGATTATGAAGAAGATTTACGCAAGCAACAAAGAGAGAGACTTATGGGAGATAGTAAAAGCAAAGTTAAAAGAAATGAACGTTCACCTCCCTCTTGCCGTAACAAGCAAAGCAATACGTGGCGAGGATGACAGAAGACAGAACTGCGAAGGCAGGGGTGGCATAAAGGAAATGAGAGAAAGAGGGAGACCGCAGATTGAAGTAGTAGACGAGGATTTGTGCAGATTGAGATTGCGAAACTGGAAGAGATTTAGCGGTGAGCATCAAAAAATGGGGGAAGAGGGGTAGTAGAAGCACGTAAGGTCCAGCTTACATTAATAGCAGTACTACCAACATCTCAACTTAAAAACAACAAAGAGACAATGCAACTGTGAAAAACGCATTTTAATTACAGACTGTTAATGCGTTGCAAGTAGGTGGCGCGAAAACAAAATCATTGATTTTTCTAGAAAGGCCAGTATTTACAATTACAGAATAGTAAACACGATGATTTTTTCACATCAGAAACTAGGATATGACATCAGGGTGACGTCAAAAGGAAATTCGTCCTTCGCCTTGCGTGAAAGCTTCCCCTTCTGCTGGTATTTTTCTAGACCAGTTTGCAGACTATAAAGTAATTTAAAGCTAAATATGTATGCATTGATTTATTACAAGACTGATTCTTCTACAGATAATTGAAACGATAATTGTTCGTTAAGCAATAACATTTTTATTCATTCATTTATAAAAAAATTATTTAAAATATTAGATAAGCTAAGACCAATACTGTTTTTATTTAATATTCTGCTAAATTCTAGGAAATGCAAAAAAATACTGTTGTATTGCTCAACAATTGTTCTTCATAAATGTAATTACCAAATTTAATAGTAAAGGACCATTAATATTCTGATGTAAAATAAAGAACTAATAATTCAGTTATGTCATTATGTGTAATGGATTTTACAGTTAACGTATAAACATTGTAGTTGTTTTTATTTCATGCATATGATAAAGTAAAACCTGTTACACGCAACTTCCTATGAAAAAAAAAGGGAAGAGGAACATTCACTCATTGCCATTTTAAATGAATTTACATTCGGTTTGACTGGACATGAACATTAATTAGATAAATTGCTGCATGTACTCTTTCGAGGAATACGATTCTCTGACTATCCAAACAGGAATAGAAGGGTTTTTAATTGTTTCGTGTAATGTCAATAAAACAGTTCTGCAAACTGAAATTTTAATTAATCAAACTTATTATATAAACAACACACAATAAAGTATAGTATAAACACAAACACATTAAAAATAACACCAATAAAATATAGTTTAATAAGTATCATAGATTTACTGACAAAAATTTGTGCAACAAGTAGGTAATTCTTAAAATTAAACAAAGCATTACAATTCAATAGTCAAAAATAATGCCGAAATATTAAATTTCTTTGCAGCCAACAGCCTTAGTGATTCTGGTAATTTGTTATATAATAAGTCGTCTGTTAGACGATGGAGTTGCACTACGAATTCGTCCTTGTTCCGGGTAGAGTAACAGTGGTGGTTCGAATTCTTCTTATATTTTATTTTGCTGAATTGTACGTAAGCGTTTAACACAGCAAAAGGTATAAACATTCAATACTCCTAATGCACTACTTGTAGTTTACCTACAAAGTAAGATTTCAACAATTTGTTTTGTTTTGCCTCTCACTCCATAAAAATGCAGTTTAGCTAAAAGTAAATTATGTATCATTTCTATAGAATCTTGGTGATTTTTATTTCTTCTGCTGATTCAGCTGCAGATTGCGAATTTTCAATTTCCAAATCTGTAATTTGTGTTCTCTAAAAATAAATTATAGGTATCCAACAACAACATCACGTAATTTTATGGCAGTTAAAAATTTAAATCAATAGTCCACTTTGGTAATTCCAAAATTTCCAAAAAGAGCTCTATTTTTCAAGAAATACAAAATGAAATGTGAAACATAAGGGACTGAACTCAGAAAAACTTTTGACGGGAGCAGGTAATTTTCAAGATAGATTTAATCAATTGTTTGTTGGGTACAATTCTGTATAAGTTTGATGTCTATTTTTTAACTGCTATTTAAATTTGCCATTTTTTTATTCAGTATAAATTCTACTTAATCAGAACCTAACAAACCTCTCTTATTTCCAAGCACTTGCTTACCATATTTACCTGTAATTAGTCTCAGATATGCAAATTGAAATGGTAATACTTTTATGATGTTATCTATGGCATAGGTCATTGTTATGTTGGCAAGTACAGTAAAACAGATCCATTGCTACAATCAAATATTATTTACTCAATCCCATGTAAGAATTGTGATAAAACTTACATAGGCCAAACATCAAACTGGCTAAAAACGAGATTGACATTACATAAAAGTGATCTAAATACACACAAATTAAGATGTGCTTTAGTTTTACATATGAGAGAAAACATGCACAAACCAAATTTCGAAAATGTAAAGATCTTAAGATCAGTTAAAAATAAAAGAAGTAGAGAATTCTTAGAAATGATTGAAATTAATAGAAACAAAACAATGAATTTTAGATCTGATATAAATAATTTAAACAGTATATATTCCTTTTTATCAACTATTAACAAATCTAAAACCAATAATTTAAATGAAGTATCTCATCAAGAGTCACAAATTTAAAATATTGGATTAATAAATTAAAATGATTTAAACATACTTATTCAAAGTTATATAACAAAATTAGAATAATATAATATTTTGGTTTATATTCATTCATACTAGAAAAGAAATTATAATATATCTTGATCCTTTACTAATTTAATCAAAACTAACCAACATATACATGCATATACATACAAATATAAATATCAACTTATCTAAGTTAAATCTCCATGTACACTAATAAACAAATTTGAATTTTATGAATTTATGACACCTTTCAAAATTTAATAAAAAACATTTAGAATTGGATCAAAATTTATTATCTAAATATTATTTTATATTGCAATTTTTCTCTTAAGTTTAACATGTAAGTATAACAATGTATTATATTATACTTATTGTAATTTAAATGTTCTTTCATAGTCAAACCCTGATGAAGCATACAATTTTGATGCGAAATATTGGATACATGAAATAAAAAACTTAAAAAACTATAATTTTGCTGTATTCCCCAACATAATACATTATATATATATATATATATTTATTTAACAGCATACACAGACCAATTCTATATATTCTATCGACGTTCCCAAGCCAAAAACTACGTTGTCAGACCAGTCTAGTGGTCTGACAACGTTTTCTGTTAGATTTGGCATGCCTACGCCATCTAGATTATATAACATCGAACATCTCAATATAAAAATTGGCTCGGTTTTGGTGCTTCCCTAGCTCCACTATATACCATTTAGTTCATCAATTTACAGAGAAGGTAGCGCTACTGTCGTTTCTGTATATACAGAAATAAATTCTAACCGATTTTGTCAGACCATGTAATATGCTTACTGCCTTATTGAACCAGAAATATGACAACATTGTAAATATCAATTTAATTTATGCCGTACCAATGCCGACTAGATCTCTAGTCGGCGTTGGCCGTACACTTTTAGGTTATTTGATTTGCGGTATTATTGCCGTTGAAACTATAACTGTTTAACTTGTTGAATATTTCGTTTTAAAAAATTAGTTGAGATAAGTTTAATATTCATTTAGTTTTTGGGAACATATACTCGTGCTTACATTAAATAAGTGTTATAATTTAAAAATCAGTTTATTACAATGTTGTTTTTACACTAATCAAATAGATAAATTCACATTTTTGGCCAGCTCGACACGATGTCTAATTCTCTACACAATTTTATACATTTTCCTATGCCGATTTTGTGTACACTTTTCTGTACAGAATTTAGTTTGTCTGTTTGTAACGCAAGTTATATTTTTAAATTCTCTGCTGTGCTTTTCTTTACCATTTACTAAAAGAACCACTCACAATTATGATTTTAACGTAATTTATATTTCTTTTAATTTCATTAATATTTGTATTTGGTCTTAAAAGTTTAAGAGTAACTTGTATTTCTTCTAAGGTTAGCATACTAGCATGGCTATTTCTATAGTTTTTGCTTTTTACAGAATTCAGACAAAGTCATTCTTTACATAATTCAATTAATTCTATGTTCCTTAGACCAACACATTGTTAATACAAAACAAATACTGTTTCTGTTAGTATCAAAGGTAACTTTACCAAAAATTGCGTCTTGCTTTTTTTTTTAATGAATCTATTAAATTAATTTTTTTCTCGTCTATTTGTTGTACCAGTACGATTACCACAAAATTCACGCAAGCAATTAAAAAAAACTGGTTTCGACACCTGTAACGCCTTTAAAAAAATACTGTTTCAATAATCCAGAACCTAGAACAAAGGGCGCTTGGGTAATAGAATTTAATAAATGCTCAGACAGCTGGCTATTTCGCTGGTCCGGCATTTTCAAGTGGGCCAAAAGATTAGTGTTTTCTTTTCAAAATATTGCATCTTCGATGATAACATGTCTTATTCAATTAACTTATTTAATTAGATAGTAAACATATTTTTACATTCATACTATAGAAGATGGAGTATCGAGGTCATCTGCGTCATTTGAAAAAGTTGAAATTACATCACGTGGCCAAGATTCAGCATCAGAGGATTCACATGAAAAATCTGAAGGAGGTATATACTCACTACCACTGGAATAACTACCGTTACCATCAAAGCTATCGGTGTCATTTTTATGTTTCTGAACATTGATGAATTATAGGTTTAGTTGCTGAAATTTTTTTTTTTTCTATTTATAAGGTTTACATTATATTTTTATACATGAGACAAGCGAAACATAAAAAAGTCAGTTGAGGCTGAATAGCACTAACCATTACATATACAATGTACAGTACTCTTCAATTTTTATGTCTCTCCCTTGAGATGACAAAACATCGATACTATTTTCCGTATAGCAAGGCCAGGTACTTCGGCTCAGCTCGGATTCACAGATAGAAAAAGAGCAGGTAGTAAAGCGCAACGAAAAAGATGATCATTATTAAGCAGGGTGTAATTACATTTACTTAACATATTTGAGGAACAAAGGAATTTTACCGATGAAACATTTGCATATAATAATCTTTTGGCTCTTATCGCAAATTTAGTTTAGTAGGTGTTGTTTTGAAATTCTATTTTTTATGCTATACATTTATTTCTCGTTTATATTTGAAATATGTGTGTCTAATACTATATGTATACGGAACAACGCATAATCATTTTCTTAGAAACAAAGGCACCATTGTTTCCAGGCCCAGTAAAACAGATTAGTAGTAAAATCATTATGAGGATTTACAGGAAATTAAATTATATTATTACAGTTTTAGTTTACGATTTCTAGATGGGTTATCTCAATTTGTAATTAGATATTTCTGAATTCGATATTTAGTATTACTTGTGTAGTTTGAGGTGAGTGAATATATCGTGAAAATGCCCAGGCGACAAAATCAGAGTGAATCTTTATTAGAAACGAGGGGAAAATCATATCTCTATGATCCTGTGATGGGTGGAGACTGTGGCTTGAAAACTATAACAAAAAATCCAAAAGAAAAAAGTGAAAAAATCCCTTACCACAAAAATATAAAGATACAAATCTAAATACGTATTTCGGCAATTAAGTTGCCATCTTCAGTAGAAAACAAGTGAAGAGCAGTGTTAAACGTAGTGTTTTCGGCTAAGGTAAACCTAGGAAGATATGCTCTTCACCAAATCACTAGTGGAATAACACTGACTGTTATTCCATTACATATTTTTTCACTTTTCTTTTGGATTTTTTGTTATACATATCTCTATGGGAAAGTGGGAAAACAAAAAGAGAAATAGCCCCGGAAGTAAACTTATGATATTTAAAAATACATAATATTATATATTTAAAAATTAATAGGTATACAATCATTAACACCTCATAAATAGCAAATATAACCGAAATAAAGAAATGGTAACACATTTAATTTCTATTCTTCATAAAATTCGCATTACAACTTGACACATGATTTATTATGGACCTTTCAACAATTTCATCCTTTATGGAATAGTTACTTGGGCATAGTGCTTATAAGAATTGCTTCAATTACGAAGATTTCAAAATCGATTTCTGATATATTAGTAAAAACAAACTTATGTCTAATGAATATCCACTATACAATTATCTGCTTGAAAAAAATTACCAACCATATAAAATTCAATATGATTCAAATAGTACAACGATAAAAAAAAGATTCGGCTACTTAAAATGTATAGAAGTGTTAGTAATTAATACCATCCTTTTAAAACTTTTACAATATTCAACAGCCTAGCTTCTGAAGTCCAAAAGACAAAGGACAAAAGAAAGATCAGGGAAGGTATCAGATTAGTAATATATGAACAAGTTCTTAAAAAAAAAACAAAATATAATATTAGTTTCATACAATAACTTATTATGTAGTATAAGATAATTATAATTATCTCGGTCTATTGTTTAATGTAAGATCTGGTTTAAATATACATATTTAAAATATATAAAATCTACTCCAGAGACAAATTACAATTAAATAAAAATCCTAAATATAACATTGCTGGGGCTACATCAATCAATATATACTATTAAAGCAGGTTAAGTGATTTCTTATGAACATATATATGTGAACTAAAATTTGTTTCTGTATAATGCCGGTTACATGGAAAAACATTACATTTTATCATTAAACTGCGGCCTTCTGTTGCGCGTCTATTTGTTATTCTCGAATGGGATATGTTTATATTACTATTTTTCCCAATGTTTACTAAAAATCAAAAACAGAACAATCGACATAAAATTCAATACTTGTATTTAACTTCCAATTAACACTTTGGAAAGGAGACAATTTCCATTTCTTGATAAAATTATCGTTTAAGCTTGTTATATGATTGCTACTACTTAACGTATCCTCAATCACTAGTAATATTATGCCATCAAAGCGTTAACCATATAATATATATATAATTTATGTGTCACCTAAAGTTTGTGTTTGTTATCTTGCCTTTGATACATAATAATTTGAATACTGGCTTGTATTTGTGAAAATAATAGGATTAATATGGATGGTAAATATTAAATTGAATATGGAAGTATCTATTGATTGCTTTGCTACTCAATATGGCAGATCTTTTAATTATCCCCTCACAAACACAAGAACACATATTTCATATTTCTCCTTTAACACCAAATTCTAAATTGTAAACAGTCCAAATACGAAATTGTAGCACTGCGAACGCTTAATTGTTACTGCGCATGCGTCGTGCAGTTGTGGATAGTTGCTGACTGCACAGCAAACAAAGCTGATATGTGCTAGCATAAAATTTCATCGTATTTAAATTGGGTAAAGTTTCCTTACTTACGGCAACAGCGCGTGGTCTGACAAGATCGTATAGGAATCTCAAAAATATACACTGACGGTTCGAAAAGGCGGTTGGGCGTTCATGGTGTGATAACAACTGTTAAAGTTAGCATTTTTCTCTGAAATAAATTTTTTTACCCCTTATAGGTTGCTTAAGAAGTTATATTTTAGTTTTACATATTTTCATGTTATATACACCTCTAAAGTGGCTGGTTACACGTGGTCTGTGGTTGCCTTTACTATATGCATGGACTGGTTACGTCGATTGGAACAATATATATATATATATATATATAATATTAAGTAAATTATTGGGTAAGCGGTCTGTCATAAAAAAACGATCTATTTGTTAAGGTTCCTCTATATTTCGTCATTTATTTATAACTTCTTCGGGAGGATTGCTTTCTGTAAATTATTACCAGAATGAAACAATGCGTAAATAAAAAGAAAAGGTTAAAATACTTACAACTAAGATCAGGTTACATTTAGAATTGAATATAAAACAAACATATTACACTAAATTTACAAACGACATGTTAAAAGTAACAGCTGAACAAGAATTGTGTAGAGCGAAAATTTAACATACATATATGTCCTACAGTAAAGCGTGCAAATAAAAAAAAAAAAATATATGAATACAAGAAAGAGGAGAGGACTAAAAAGATTATATACTAAAGCCAATAATAGGACAAAAATAAAAAGGACCTTCCTCATCAATCCATACTAATGAAAATTGAATAGATTACAATAAATATTACTTAATTTATCAATATCAGTTTTAAAATTTATAGAATTACTATTATTTCTGATATGTACCATTTCAAGAAAAAGCCTACGTTTATAATTCGGCTCGCTATCTAAAAGTTTCACGTTATTATAATCAAAGTTATGATCCATTTTATGGAAATGGGTTGCTAAAGCACAAGAATGTTTCCCGATCCGACAATCACTTCTATGTTGTGTAATTCTACCCTTTAATGACTGTGAGGTTTGACCTATGTAACATCCTTGACAATCATTGCATGGAATGCTATAAATTATATCACTTTTTTGTAATAAATTGGTTTTGTCTTTAGTTTTTGTGAAAAGATTACTGATCGAAAAAGTGTTATATTTAGATATTTTTAAGTTTTTATAACTCTTAAAATGAGAAATGATATTATCTGTCAAGGAGTGAACATACGGTAGTTTCTTGTATCTAAACGAAAATGGTGCACCGTCATCCGTTGGACCGTCATAAAAATTAGAACTATAAATTAACTTATTGAGTACATGCTTGGGATAGCCATTGTTGTGAAAGAGTAGAAACAAAGTTTTTAAATTGTTTTTTAAAAATCTATCATCGCTTATGGTAGTTATTCTATTTTTCATGGCTATTACTGTGTTAAATTTTTGATTCATAGGATGACTAGATTGATAATTAATGTATCTGCCGGAAGCACAAGGCTTTTGATACCAATCAAGAATGACAAGATTATCCTCCAATCTAATCAATTTAGTGTCGAG
Source organism: Cetonia aurata (assembly GCA_949128085.1). Taxonomy (NCBI): domain Eukaryota; kingdom Metazoa; phylum Arthropoda; class Insecta; order Coleoptera; family Scarabaeidae; genus Cetonia; species Cetonia aurata. The sequence continues at coordinate 51,234,948 of OX421883.1, read as the reverse complement.
AAAAGGGACCGCACCATCAATTTCTCTCTCTACAGTAAACTGGAGGTGAGAGTCAAAGGAATTGAATAAATTTAATGTAATATCAATCATGTCCCCCGGGACAGAGCAAACAATGTCATCAACATATTTAAATAAAAAAGGCAAGTTAAACGGAAGGGTTGGTAAGACCTTATCTAATAGAACATCCATTACTATCAATGCTAAAATTGGACTGATGGGGGAACCCATAGGTGTCCCAAAAATTTGTTTATAAAATTTATTATTGAAAGAAAAGTAACAATTGTCAAATATAAATAAAATTAATTTAAGAAAGTTATTTTTTGAAATGTTGCAATGAGGTTCAATCAAATGCCAATACTCTGTAAATGAATCAATAATTAAATTTAATGGAATATTAGTAAACAATGAGATAACATCTAAAGATATGAGAACAAAATTGGTTGGAAGTCTAACACGCTGCATATTATTAACAAAAGAAAAGGTATCAGAAACATTATACGGAGTTCTATCAGACATGGCATTAGTGAGAATACTAGATAAGTATTTAGAAAGGTTGTAAGTTACAGAGTTAATAGAACTCACTATTGGACGGTGGGGTATGTTAGGTTTATGAATTTTTGGCAAAGAGTATAATTTAGAAGGGATAGCATTATAAATAGTAAGGTGACGCGCTATTTCTTCACTTATATCTTCGTTCTCTTTTAGTTTCTTAATCAGCTGATTATAATTTCTTTGTATGCTATAAGTAGGATCTTTTTTTAAGACAGTGTAAGTGTTAGTGTCGTGAAGTAATTCTTCGGTTTTTTGTATATAATCATGTTTATTAACAGCAACTGTACATCCGCCTTTATCTGCTTTCAGAATAAAGAGATCCGGATTAGATTTTAAAAAAGTTTTTGTCTCTTTGTACAACTTGGTGAAAACGGAGGGTTTACTAAATTGACTGTGGTGTAAAAAATTGGTGACATTGTTTGTAACTTTAGCCCTAATAGCGTTTCTATCATTATCCGGAACGTCATCTATTATAGACTCCACATCGGCCAAAAAATGACCAACACTAAGATGTTTACCATCTACAGCAAGCCCAAACTTAGGACCCAACGATAAAAAGTCAGCAATATTTCTTGGAATATCTATATCAGAAACATTCTTGAACCATTTGCTATTGTCTACAAATAATTGGTTGGGATTCTGAATTGTACTTTTTAACTTATTAAATTTGTCAATATTTATACGTTTAACCTTATTAAATCTTCTATTAAATGAAAACTTTAGTCTACTACTAAATTCATGAAACATATGCACCGGTAAAATATCAGAAACTCTAGATTGCAAAAAAGTAATACTCTTCCTTATCTTTGAAATCACATTAAAACAAATCTTAATCTCTAAATTCAACACCTTAATTTCTAACCTGCGATTATGTCTAACAATTTCCTGTGCAATTCGCCAATCGTTGGTCTTGAGTAACATCTTGGAGTTATGTGTACCATCCGTAATATGTTTAGGACATATATTAGTTCTTCTACATTTTAGTAAAAAGTGCTTCCTGTTCAACTGATTCGCCAATTTTACATTAAAAGATGCCCACTGTTTCATTCCTCTTGCGATGTCGTGGCCATATGTGGTGGAAATATTTAGATAGAAACCCATCTGTGTAGAATCACAAAAAATTTTTTAACGACCGTACTGTATTAATATTAAGTAAATTATTGGGTAAGCGGTCTGTCATAAAAAAACGATCTATTTGTTAAGGTTCCTCTATATTTCGTCATTTATTTATAACTTCTTCGGGAGGATTGCTTTCTGTAAATTATTACCAGAATGAAACAATGCGTAAATAAAAAGAAAAGGTTAAAATACTTACAACTAAGATCAGGTTACATTTAGAATTGAATATAAAACAAACATATTACACTAAATTTACAAACGACATGTTAAAAGTAACAGCTGAACAAGAATTGTGTAGAGCGAAAATTTAACATACATATATGTCCTACAGTAAAGCGTGCAAATAAAAAAAAAAAAATATATGAATACAAGAAAGAGGAGAGGACTAAAAAGATTATATACTAAAGCCAATAATAGGACAAAAATAAAAAGGACCTTCCTCATCAATCCATACTAATGAAAATTGAATAGATTACAATAAATATTACTTAATTTATCAATATCAGTTTTAAAATTTATAGAATTACTATTATTTCTGATATGTACCATTTCAAGAAAAAGCCTACGTTTATAATTCGGCTCGCTATCTAAAAGTTTCACGTTATTATAATCAAAGTTATGATCCATTTTATGGAAATGGGTTGCTAAAGCACAAGAATGTTTCCCGATCCGACAATCACTTCTATGTTGTGTAATTCTACCCTTTAATGACTGTGAGGTTTGACCTATGTAACATCCTTGACAATCATTGCATGGAATGCTATAAATTATATCACTTTTTTGTAATAAATTGGTTTTGTCTTTAGTTTTTGTGAAAAGATTACTGATCGAAAAAGTGTTATATTTAGATATTTTTAAGTTTTTATAACTCTTAAAATGAGAAATGATATTATCTGTCAAGGAGTGAACATACGGTAGTTTCTTGTATCTAAACGAAAATGGTGCACCGTCATCCGTTGGACCGTCATAAAAATTAGAACTATAAATTAACTTATTGACACATTGTACACATAACTCCAAGATGTTACTCAAGACCAACGATTGGCGAATTGCACAGGAAATTGTTAGACATAATCGCAGGTTAGAAATTAAGGTGTTGAATTTAGAGATTAAGATTTGTTTTAATGTGATTTCAAAGATAAGGAAGAGTATTACTTTTTTGCAATCTAGAGTTTCTGATATTTTACCGGTGCATATGTTTCATGAATTTAGTAGTAGACTAAAGTTTTCATTTAATAGAAGATTTAATAAGGTTAAACGTATAAATATTGACAAATTTAATAAGTTAAAAAGTACAATTCAGAATCCCAACCAATTATTTGTAGACAATAGCAAATGGTTCAAGAATGTTTCTGATATAGATATTCCAAGAAATATTGCTGACTTTTTATCGTTGGGTCCTAAGTTTGGGCTTGCTGTAGATGGTAAACATCTTAGTGTTGGTCATTTTTTGGCCGATGTGGAGTCTATAATAGATGACGTTCCGGATAATGATAGAAACGCTATTAGGGCTAAAGTTACAAACAATGTCACCAATTTTTTACACCACAGTCAATTTAGTAAACCCTCCGTTTTCACCAAGTTGTACAAAGAGACAAAAACTTTTTTAAAATCTAATCCGGATCTCTTTATTCTGAAAGCAGATAAAGGCGGATGTACAGTTGCTGTTAATAAACATGATTATATACAAAAAACCGAAGAATTACTTCACGACACTAACACTTACACTGTCTTAAAAAAAGATCCTACTTATAGCATACAAAGAAATTATAATCAGCTGATTAAGAAACTAAAAGAGAACGAAGATATAAGTGAAGAAATAGCGCGTCACCTTACTATTTATAATGCTATCCCTTCTAAATTATACTCTTTGCCAAAAATTCATAAACCTAACATACCCCACCGTCCAATAGTGAGTTCTATTAACTCTGTAACTTACAACCTTTCTAAATACTTATCTAGTATTCTCACTAATGCCATGTCTGATAGAACTCCGTATAATGTTTCTGATACCTTTTCTTTTGTTAATAATATGCAGCGTGTTAGACTTCCAACCAATTTTGTTCTCATATCTTTAGATGTTATCTCATTGTTTACTAATATTCCATTAAATTTAATTATTGATTCATTTACAGAGTATTGGCATTTGATTGAACCTCATTGCAACATTTCAAAAAATAACTTTCTTAAATTAATTTTATTTATATTTGACAATTGTTACTTTTCTTTCAATAATAAATTTTATAAACAAATTTTTGGGACACCTATGGGTTCCCCCATCAGTCCAATTTTAGCATTGATAGTAATGGATGTTCTATTAGATAAGGTCTTACCAACCCTTCCGTTTAACTTGCCTTTTTTATTTAAATATGTTGATGACATTGTTTGCTCTGTCCCGGGGGACATGATTGATATTACATTAAATTTATTCAATTCCTTTGACTCTCACCTCCAGTTTACTGTAGAGAGAGAAATTGATGGTGCGGTCCCTTTTCTCGACACTAAATTGATTAGATTGGAGGATAATCTTGTCATTCTTGATTGGTATCAAAAGCCTTGTGCTTCCGGCAGATACATTAATTATCAATCTAGTCATCCTATGAATCAAAAATTTAACACAGTAATAGCCATGAAAAATAGAATAACTACCATAAGCGATGATAGATTTTTAAAAAACAATTTAAAAACTTTGTTTCTACTCTTTCACAACAATGGCTATCCCAAGCATGTACTCAATAAGTTAATTTATAGTTCTAATTTTTATGACGGTCCAACGGATGACGGTGCACCATTTTCGTTTAGATACAAGAAACTACCGTATGTTCACTCCTTGACAGATAATATCATTTCTCATTTTAAGAGTTATAAAAACTTAAAAATATCTAAATATAACACTTTTTCGATCAGTAATCTTTTCACAAAAACTAAAGACAAAACCAATTTATTACAAAAAAGTGATATAATTTATAGCATTCCATGCAATGATTGTCAAGGATGTTACATAGGTCAAACCTCACAGTCATTAAAGGGTAGAATTACACAACATAGAAGTGATTGTCGGATCGGGAAACATTCTTGTGCTTTAGCAACCCATTTCCATAAAATGGATCATAACTTTGATTATAATAACGTGAAACTTTTAGATAGCGAGCCGAATTATAAACGTAGGCTTTTTCTTGAAATGGTACATATCAGAAATAATAGTAATTCTATAAATTTTAAAACTGATATTGATAAATTAAGTAATATTTATTGTAATCTATTCAATTTTCATTAGTATGGATTGATGAGGAAGGTCCTTTTTATTTTTGTCCTATTATTGGCTTTAGTATATAATCTTTTTAGTCCTCTCCTCTTTCTTGTATTCATATATTTTTTTTTTTTATTTGCACGCTTTACTGTAGGACATATATGTATGTTAAATTTTCGCTCTACACAATTCTTGTTCAGCTGTTACTTTTAACATGTCGTTTGTAAATTTAGTGTAATATGTTTGTTTTATATTCAATTCTAAATGTAACCTGATCTTAGTTGTAAGTATTTTAACCTTTTCTTTTTATTTACGCATTGTTTCATTCTGGTAATAATTTACAGAAAGCAATCCTCCCGAAGAAGTTATAAATAAATGACGAAATATAGAGGAACCTTAACAAATAGATCGTTTTTTTATGACAGACCGCTTACCCAATAATTTACTTAATATTAATACAGTACGGTCGTTAAAAAATTTTTTGTGATTATATATATATATATATAGTTGCAAAGAAGTACCGACCGTACAACGTTAGGAAATAAAAGTATCGGGTTAGCGGTCTGTTCTAACAATTGAAACTCAATTATTCATTCTCAATATTTCGTTATATTTTTATAACTTCATCAGGAGATGCTACAAAACAATGCAAATACGTAAATTAAAAAAAAAAAAATTTACAGTAGTAAACCATACTTACAATGTAGGTTTCTTAACGTAGTGAAAAATACATTAAAAGAATTATTAAAAAGTCAAAATTATAAACGTCAAAAATTAAAATTACAACTGATGTTAAATCTAGTGTAGTTTGAAAGAGAATGAATTTGAAATCGTTAAAATATTTAGCATTACCAAAGATAAAACACCCACTTTATATAAAATTAATTCCATCTATAAAATACCGTGTGGTGACTGTGATGGTTGCTACATTGGACAATCGTCACAGTGGCTAAAACAGAGAATTACACAACATAAAAGTGATGCAAGATTGGGTAAAAAATCGTGTGCCTTGGCTGAACATGTACATCAATTTAATCATCAATTCAATTATGACAATGTTAAAATTTTAACTACAGAAAGTCAATATAAAAAAAGATTATTCCTAGAAATGTGTCACATTAAGAAATCCGTTAATAGTATTAATTATAAATCCGATGTCGAACATTTAAGTACGATATATTGCAACATTTTAAATCGTTAATTTAAATTTGGCAAATTGTGGATATCTGTTTAGATTTATTTAAATTTTACATTCTGGTTGTTTTTTTTTAGCTTTGTACACTTCTTGTTTTTAAATTCTGTTCTTATAGGTTGTTTGTGCAATGTTGTATTAAAACAAAGTATTATAATATTTTAACGATTTCAAATTCATTCTCTTTCAAACTACACTAGATTTAACATCAGTTGTAATTTTAATTTTTGACGTTTATAATTTTGACTTTTTAATAATTCTTTTAATGTATTTTTCACTACGTTAAGAAACCTACATTGTAAGTATGGTTTACTACTGTAAATTTTTTTTTTTTTTAATTTACGTATTTGCATTGTTTTGTAGCATCTCCTGATGAAGTTATAAAAATATAACGAAATATTGAGAATGAATAATTGAGTTTCAATTGTTAGAACAGACCGCTAACCCGATACTTTTATTTCCTATATATATATATATATATATATAAATGATCATACACGCACAATTTAAATGAGGATTAAATGACGTCGCTACAACATCATTTATGCATATCATCCTACGCGTGTTTAAGTAAAGCTATATTTGAGTATTCCATGACTTCCTCTTCCGATTTTTATAAAAATTACCTTTCTCGCAGATTCAGACAAATTTAGCGCAACACGCCGCATCCTGTAGTTAAATTTGCAAGACTTTTCAAACCCGCATTGGAGAGAAGGCCTCGGGGCTGCAAAGGAAGCGACTCTCCCACCATCGCCTAGAAAAGGAGGGGAGGGGGGAATTCCAAAGAAAGCGTACGAGTCAGATAACTATAAAAGATCAGTTATTAAAAACATACATATGTAGATATAAATTTTTACCGTTATCTACCATTTTTTTTAATGTATATATAATGTATATTTACTCTTGGATGAAGAATAAAAAATGTATGAAAAATAAATAAAACAAACCGCACTATTAAGAAATTCAAAATAAACAAAATATATGCTTACATTAGTTAAGTTTAAACTATTTCTTTTTATCAAGAAACTGTAGAAAAATGTGTACTATATTTATAAAGCCGAGAATACAAAATTACATACATATGTCAAGTAGTACATAGTGGAAATACAACTTCTCAGTGTTTCTCCAGCACCTCCACCAAATATAACAGAAGTAAATTATTAAATAGTTATTCAGACTTTTGGCGCAACTTTACCACTTTACTTGCAGTAGATGGAAAGAAAATATGTTTTTATATACCTCTATGTGCATACTGGGATTTTACATTAGAGTTTGAGTAATTAGTAGAGTTAAATTGAGTAGAAAAAGACTAAATTCGCAATATTTAATTCATTAAAGTTATATAACTGTAAATATTGAGAATTTAGTCTTTTTCTACTCAATTTAAAAGATGAGGCACTCGTAATTGAAAGAAATTTATCTGACTTAAATGACAGCGTCTAATTGATTTTGTTATTACCTACTTCATTAATTTCTAAAAGTCCTCTGCATGATCACGGTCGCACAGTACAATACGTATTGTAATATTTACGGAACTCAGAGTAAGTATTACTCGCACAAAGTGGCTCTCTATATTACTAATAATGATATTATCTCTAAGAACTTGTAGGCGCCGCATATCTTAACAAAACTCGCATATTCAATGCCGATTGTGTTAAATGGCGTATACGAAGGTCTGCGTTTCAAAAACATTTACATAATTTCGTTATATTTGTGGATATTACTACCTATCTATGCGTGTAGAGGTGGCATTATGTTTTATACGAGTCACGAGAATCTCTACAAGACAATCGGCAATGCCGTAAATAAATTTGCCTCGCAATTAGTGGTTCCCTTATTATAACTCGCACTGAAGTATTTTATAGTGGAACAACTATTACTATTAGTAAAGGCTTAATCCTAAATAAGAATAAGTTGTGGAAATGTATAGCCCATTTCAATAGTAAGGAGTACATGTCGTCATATCCGCAATGAACGAATATTGGTAAATGGTCTTTGTTGCTAGGTAACAACCAATGGTAGCCTGATTGGTAGAGCTAAACGTCACACTTCCGCGCAGGTTTTGGTAACATAATGTATTCTTTACTACTGAAACGAATTCTACAATATTTCTGTGGGAATAATTTATTGTATACTCTGAATTTGTTTAAACCGTATTAACAAAGAGATATATCAAAATTGCTAAAACGGTAAATAAGGTATGTGTTTTTGAGAGAGTGTTTTGAGGACATTTGTATTCTTTCAGCGACTGCTGAGCTCTCGTTCCTCCTTGATAACTTGGAAAATATTGATTAATACTTTAAGTTAGTACCAATTTGTTCAGCAGTATATTGAATAATTTCGTATATAGTACATATGTTTTATAATTAAACTTATAATCTTTATGCTCCTTTCCTTGAGGTAGCAAAGAATAATTTTGAAAGATTTTTATTTTATTTATTTTAAAAAGTTAAATAATGAATGCTCAGGAGGAATTTTTATGAATTTGGAGTTAATTACATATTATGACTAAGCTATGTATTGATCTAACTTGCTCTACTCTAAAGATATCTCAAAGAATAACAAATTGGAAGATATTAGAAACAGAAAATCTGTCCGACCACTCATGCATCTATTATGAAATGAAAAGCGACAGTAAAACAGGAAAAACAGAATATAAGGAACCACCGAGTATTGACTGCGATGCTTTTCGCATAGGTCTTGAGCTAAATATTCTATCCATGAACCATAAACAAAAGCTATCACACACCAGTTGTACTAAGGCAGTAAAAGAAGCTTACTTAAATAGTATGGGTAAGCCTTCAAGGAAAAAGAAGGGGTTTCCGTATTGGTGGAATGATGCTATTGCAGAGAAAAGAAACCTATGCACGGCACTTAGAAGGCAGAACACACGCATGGCTAAATGTAAACGCGTAAGTGATGATTATAAAACCAATCTTAGAGTACTATATCAGATCAGTAAAAAACTTGTACCGGGATCTGGAGGAGGACATCTGGGGAGATGGATATAGAATTGTAGTCAGACAACTAAAGGCAGCAATAATAGGAAGCCTCTTTGTCAAACGTCCATCTGTAGAGGGGACACAGTTGGGCAAGACAACAGTAGTTCCCTTCAACGAAATGGAATTAACAACCACAGCAAGGGAGATTATGTGCGGAAGAGCCGCAGGAGTGGATGGAGTCCCACCGGAAGTCATTAAAACGGTAGCAGAACATGAACCTAAATGGCTATTAGGTGTGTTTAATAATTTATTAGAAGCACAAAGTTTTCCAAGGGAGTGGAAGTTGGCACAATAAGCAAATTGTTTGAAAATCTGATCCGGGATGGGCATCCGCGGTAGATAAGAAAGTATACCGGAATTTGTTGGAAAGAGAGCAGAGACGTGCACTATTGAGGGTGGCTTCGGCCTTTCGCACTGCATCCACTGTTGCGTTGCAAGTAATAACAGGTACGACTCCTATAGATCTCCTACTGTATGAGAGGACCTATATATATCAGCATGGTGGACTAGAGGCTAGAGAAGCCGCGAGAAAGGGGGCCATGGAGAAGTGGCAAATGAGATGGCGCGAGAATAAGAGCAGCGCCCAATGGACTAAAACACTGATTCCGACCGTCGAAACCTGGGTGAAATGCCCCTTTCGAAAACTGAATTACCATCTTACTCAAGCTCTTACTGGGCACGGAGTGTTCAGGGCGTATGCTTCGAGATTCGGTAAGGACGTTACCGACAAGTGTACCTACTGTGATATGGTCGATACTGCCGAACATACGATCTTCGTGTGCAAAAGGTGGGAGGAAAAGCGTGTTCGAACTTATGCGACGGTGGGTAGAAAACTGGTCCCTGGGAACCTAACAACAGTTATGATGGAGACTCAGGAAAATTGGAATGAAATCGTTAGCCTAATAACTGAAATAATGAGAAACAAGGAGAGTGAAGAGAGGGAGAGGCAGAATGGCCGAGATCTGAGGATTTTTGACTGAGCAGTAAGCATCTGAACCGCTGTCATACCGACGTGTTTATGTCCAAACGACATTTTCGGTATGGCAGAGAAGGACAAGGAGGGGTTTTAGTCGGGGTAGCGCCCGACACTCCCAGGACACATTGAACCCGTGTCTTGGGGCCAAGCGGTTTTCCCTCACAAAAAAAAAATATCTACAAAACAATCATTTTAAGAACGTCGTTTTATATAGCTCATCCCATTCGTAAATGAAAGAACAGATTTCGGGCTGCTATGCCATAATCTAATATAATTACTCCCGTACGTTTGGTTCGCATCTGTTGCATCTACGGCGAACATTTTCAACGGAACTAAACTTAAAACCTAAGAGCTGTTCTTCACTAAAACGTTACACTAACAGTGTAAGAGGCTAATAACTATATCCACAGTGAGGATAACTTTTTTTCGCCAGTAATATGTATGTCATAGCTGGTGCATTGACCTCATGCCGAGTTTTTCCCACGGTGCGTGCATTGAAGACCGGGTACAAAACTTTATTTAGTGAGCCTGAATCTTCTGTCCTGTTAAAATTATTCTAATGTTAGTAAATTTCAATTACCTCATCGTGACATAGTCTTTGGCAGAATTTCAATATCCTGGAAACATATAGAACTAACTTTCATGATTAGAGTAAAATTACTTTCGGATGAGACTGACGCGGAGACACATTTTAGTAATTACAAAGAGATCCACCTCATAAATGAGGTTTAATATAAATAAATATTATTTAAATTTAAAACTGCCGCCTATGTTGCCAAAACTGCTCATTGTTTTTTAAGGTGTTTTAGTATTTTTGGGTCATCGCTCGCGCATCTTCAGTCTCATCCGAAAGTAATTTTACTCTACCATCCTGTAAGGCGTTTAATTGTAACAGAACAGAAGATTCAGACTCACTAGGTCTGTTTCTGCAGCGATTTGAAACTGTCACGAGTACCTATGCGCAAATGAAATCTGCTTGCAAACGGAAACAAAGCTAGTAAATAAAATTTAGTACGCGGTTCCACAAAAACATTCATGCATACAGATTAAAAAATCTTAGGTGTGTGAAAGACTTTAAATACCTATAACGAATTATTGCGCACATATCCATTCCAAAGTGAATAAATTAAATGCGTCAAGAAACCTACTTAATTATAAGTTAAAATTGCACAACACATTAGTATTGTTTATTTATTTATTCTGTTCACTATATTACCGCAAAAAATTTACCACTTGAACATAAAAATATTATACCTACCTATTTAGTTTTTAACGTATATACACACCAGCCAAGCACTGAGTTAGGAAGCTAAAACAATATTATATAAATTGCTTCGAAATATTGTTAAAAGAAAATGAAAAAAAAAATTGCATTTACCATAATTGTTGACATGTAAAATTTTATTGTTCTGAAACAAAAAAAAATTTCATCCCAACTAAGAAGAATATTGATATAGAAAATTGAACTAACATATATAATTTTAATAATAGTTAAAGAGAAAAAAAAGATCTGCAGCCGTTATATGAAATATATAATTGGAGAAAATGTGAGCTTAATTTAACATCTGTCAAAGTTAACTTCCAAATATACCGTGAATTGATACTTGTTGTTTGTCAAAGCTCGGGGTTGTGGAATATTCCGTCTTGACAGTTCTTAGCCACGGACTGCTGATATACAATATGTTATTCAGATCCGTTCCGTATCAATATGCTCTTTAAAGTAACACTGTGTGCACAAAATTTTATAGCGAACAATAAATTAAATTTTTCATATTATCTTAGACTGAATTAGTGCTATATATATATTTAAACAAGGTTAATTTTAACTCTAGAGCTGTCCAGTACATGTTAAAAACGTACACAAACTTTTATTAAGAACTTATTAGATTGAAATACCGGCCCTTAATCTACAGAAGCGAATGCGAACTATTTAGGTTGCCTAACTTTGTGGCTATGCAGTTTTTGGAACAAAAAGTCTTTCTATACGAGTTTCGAATAAAGTTGAATACACACCAAAAATTACAATAAAATGTGAAAGTACAATATGTTATCAATTTATTGGTAAGAAATTCTCACAAAATACATCTAAAAGATAAATCACAGAATGATTGTTTAATACATAAATATTTCTGTAGGTAAAGTAATGCCAGTTTTACAAAGTAAATATAAAAACATGATAACGCATAAGAGTCAAAGTAGGAGAATAAATAAAGTAACAAATTTCAATCAACATAAAGTGTGTATGTAAAAATCAATATTTTATCATAATATTGTCACACATAAACTTCAATATTATTATGTGTATAGAAAAGGGCAACACACCTACTTATTTGACAATTATTGACTTTTTTTTAGGTTTTCTTTTTCGTTTCTGTGATAAATTGCCTTCTGCCTGTCATCCATTGAATTCCAAACGGCCCACGATGTCTCTAACAGTTTGTAATAATGTAGCATCATGACTACTATTCTCCAAAAGCATTGAATGCAAATTGGTCATATAATTGTCGATAGTTTGAAGACTTGCTACTTCTTTTACTCCTAGAAGAAAATACATTTATGTCTTAGTTTCAGAGTATGATACCAAACTACCTGGCAGTTTTACATCAGCAAAACCGTTTGTCAGCGTAGTACGTAAATGGTCCAGATGTTGCTGTAAAGCACAATTATTTTTCTTCTGTTGTACAACTTCACTTTCCAATTTTTCTATCGCAACTTTCATATTTTCTATGTGCTTTTGTAGTGTTGCATTTTGTTGTTCATAATCAGTATTTGATTTTCTTAGCTGCCGTAGCTCTGCATCACGTGTTTTATTGTGATCCAGAAATTCTTCAGTAAATATAGGAATATCAAAATTGGAAAAATCTACTTCATTATTGTTTTGAGTGTCTCTGGTAGGTTGAGTTTTTTGTACAGGCTAGAATGCTTTATTATTTTTTTATCTAGACAAGTTTTAGAACTTACCTGTGCTTCCTCTTTAGTCTCTTTCATTTTCTTTTCGTTTTGTTGTTGAGTAAATTGTTTGTATGCATCTGTTTGTTTGTAGGCATTGTATTCTCTTGTGTATCGTTCTCTATCCTGTTCAGCCGCATCAAGATATTGTTGTTTCTTTGCTGCTGGTAAACTGCTCCATTCACTGGCCAAAATTTTTGTTATTTCTGCAAACGATAAGTTAGGATTTGCTGCTCTCACATTTTCACGTCTATCATTAAGGAAACGAACATATCCTGCAAAATAGTACCCTTATAAAATATGTAAACGGATAGCATTAAGTTTACCAGTAAGAGGTTGTCTGGGGGCTGTGGTGTCTTTTGGTTTCTTACGTTTCTTTGCCTTAGAATTTCTCGACTTTTGTGTTATACCTTCAGAGCTATCAGGTGCCTTGTCCTCAACAATATTAGTTGCTGGTTTTGTTATATTTTTGATTGGTTCAGATGCTATAACAGGATTTGGATTTTCTGCTATATTTTCCATTTACCTTTTACTCTATCTAAGAAAATTAATAGATAATTATTATATTAAGTACTAGCAGTTTGTCATTTATATCGCCAAACTCGAAAAACGAATTAACAAATGACTAAACCCTATATTTTTTAACAACTAAAACTTGTAAACGCTGCAATCACTTTGATGTTTGGTGCAGTTTCAAATGAAAATGTGAGCTGATTTGTATCTCGGCTAAAATTGGTCGATATAAAAGATTTCTATATTATCTTTTCTTGTACGAAAACATTACATTTAAGTTATTTTAGTGTTAGAAATTTTATATATGATTAAAAATATAACCTCTTTGCCATTTTTACACTATTTGTAATTTAAGCTCAATTAGATATAAAATGTGCCTACTAAGTTCAGTTTCCTCCCAAAAGATGTCACGCGCTATATTAAAATTGAACATTTGCACTGATAAGTGCTGCTAACTTACGAAGATTTTGGCAAATCACTTTGCAAAAAATAATGTTATTCAAGTATCAATCGTGTATAATGGTAACGTTGGGATAGATATAAAGTGTGTTGTAAGTATTTCTTTTTAAATGAAGAATTAGCAGTGCAATTATGTCTATGTTGATTTTATCCGTACCTGATATTATGTTCAGTGATTTACTTATACGTGATTTTTTAATAGTTCTTTGTGTATGGGTCATTCCGTTTTATTACACCGCCGTTCGCGTGAATTTGGTCTGTTTGGAAGATCATATTCATCAAAATATGTATATTCAAGATCTTCAATTGGTGAGTAGTAAGTTTTCCATTTATTTATATTTCTCTAGCTTTACATGTTATGATATGACAGTTAGGTTAGGTTTATTAATGTATATTTAGCGTCTCATCAAGTCTAGAGATTTTTTCAAAATTGAACGAGCATGAGATTTAATGATTTAAATCATCATAATTTTCTTTTAACCTAAATCTTAAATTATATAGTGAATGTATAGGTATAATTGTGAAAATTAATTTGACAACTACCTATTCAATTTCTTCTTTGCATGATATAATATCTACATAAACCAGGTACGAACTGGACATGAAATATCAATTAGATTTTTATATGACCAATGTGGCTTTTATCTGTAAACGTGCACTGTATTTTATTAGAATTACAACCCTGTTTTTATAATTTGTTCATTATTTAATTTCCACACAGATTTAATTTATTTCTTTGTATACGAAAATAATATTAGGCATGGCTAACATAAATACCATCAGCAGGAAGTGTCGCAGGAAAATTGATCATCTGACCTAATTTTGGGAAGGTATTTTATCCCGCTCTCGGTTACTAGGTCGTCAACCCTTAAAATGCATATCTGTTCATTTTCCATGTTTGGTATTATTCATTTCATTGGATTCATATATGTTTGTAAGGTCAGGTACCTTACATGTTCTTGTTGCAAAAATTTAGATAATCCTAACTTTCTTGTGTTGTTAATTTTTAGTAAGGTAGCAAGTAAATCGCAAAGTATTAATACTAAGAACACTTTAGCTAAAACGTAGGAGTGTTTCATTCTCTTGAGATAGGTCAGTTACCCTCTACCTGTTGTTGCTTGGCAACCTAAGTTCCCAGTTTTAGTTTGCAATGTCAAACGAGATAGGTGACCCAATCAGTATATTTATGTAAATTCTTTTAAAAATGTTTTGATATTCCAGGTTACCATCTATACTTCTTTGAATATTTAAATAAATAACTTCTTGATTCGAGATTTCTAATACTGCTTCTATTTCTTTGTTCAGTTTATCGTCGTTTTTGTATTATTATGAATTTAATAATGCATAAGCGATTTAGTTAACATGAATTAAATATATCTGTCAGTACAATTACCTTATTTTGGGTTACTACAAATTCCTGCAATTACAATTCATACTTATAACACGATACTGTAAATATCTATGCCATAAGAATTATGTTATTATGTTGCGATGATTATATAAATGAACAATTACCAATAACTGCTTCAAATACTAACTAAATAACATACATATGTAAGAAATAAGAGAATTTATTAATTATACATATCAAAACAATAACTGTCATATTCAATTATATGTAGGTAACTCATATTAACATAAATAAATAGAAAAGATAAATACATCTAATTATTCTACAATACAGAATACATTCAAGGTTCTAAATGTCATATTCGTATTCATCAATTGTCATAAATATCCTTATTAATGATGCATTGTATGTGAAAATGGGTTAATATTTTAAGTTTGAAGGTAAGTAGTAGTTAGCTTGACGCCATGCTAGGGATTTTGATTAGATACTTAAAATGGTAGTTTTATTTAGTAAATTGTAATGAGAAATTAAGGATGTATATAATATAATGACAACTAAAAAATATTGAAACAATCAATAGTAATCAAGAACTATTTAAAAAAAGAACTGAATAAAGAATAAACCTTTCGAACCTTCGTTTTGAAAACAAAGTAAGGGTTAAAAGCAGTAAGACTATTCCTAGGGGATAGCGCGTTTGTATACTTTAAAACTCTTTCAAGCTACGGTTCCGGCAAAAAGAAAAAACCTTAACGTTAAGGAATTTGTTGTTGGGTTGTGTTCTTGTTGCCATAAATAAGAAACTTTCCCGAACATCAAGAAGCTTAGTGTTTTCGCTCAAGCGTCATGGTTCCATTTTTTTTTCTTTATTTCTTTGAAAGAAAGAATCCTTTCTTTGAAAAATTGATATATCTACTCTGCCATGTTAATAAATTATATTTTTTTACATATGTCTAACTCTTGGAAGTAATTTGTCGTGTTATGTAAAAGAATGTTTGACGCAATAAATAACTGCAGAGATCATAAAAGCAATCTGGCCACATATTGTTGTGCCGCGTGACTATATTTTGTGCAATAACTGACTTCTGGTTACATTTTATGGTCCATGAAAATGTTTTATATCGTGGTGGATTATTTTTGGATAATTAATTCCATTGATATTTTCCTACATATGTAAAATTTAGCAGATAAAATAATTCATGGATATTATCGTTTTGGTTTTAGTTTATTTTGAAGAGAATTGAAAACCAGTCAACAGCATTATGCTGACGGCTGACATTCTCTACCATTTGATTCTTATTTATTATTTAACATTTTTCTTTGTTGTATTGCTTTGCTTGGAATAAACTTATACTTACATATATCATTAAAATAACCAGAAGAAGGGAAGACTAAACACGGCTTTTGAGTAGATCTAGTGCGTCACGCATAGTGTATATTAGATGTAGATATGCAAGTATTTCTTTAGTAACAACAATACGAGAACTAATGGAGAGTGTTTTCGATACAATAATAATTGATCTTTTCCATTCAGTATGTGCAATCCGAGTTACTACCCCTTCATTATGTGATGTAACCTGGTAATTTAGAATTTACCGGAATTCGTTATCAGGATCGCACACATTCCGAATACCAAGAACACACAAAGAAATTATGACATCAAATATTAAAAAGGTTAAAACATAATAGAAAAGGTACGCGTTTTCTAATATGAGTCACTTTATTGATTTTATAACATCAATTTGTTTATTTTGTTTTGTTTTATAGAACTACCACCATACATTTTCGATTCACTTCATAATATACAATTTGGGAATCACGTTACTCCAGCTACTAGAAATATTTTTAATTGCATTTAGTTAATCTGATTTTTAATGGCTGACAGAAAACGAGGCAAGCTTTTTGATTGTGTTAATACGAGGGTCACCTTTTATATTTTTACAAAATCTGGGAAGAAAAAACATTTTTTGAGAACAAACTATTTTATTGTTTTTCAAAATATTCGCCTTCTCTAAACATTTTTTCCACTCTGAAGGTTGTATCTCAGAAACATGGTTTTCAAAGGCTTCGACTGCTTCTTGAGGCGATGAAAATCGCTGTGGACGCATTTTTTGTTTCACAGGTGGGAACAAAAAGAAATCATTCGGCAACAAATCAGGTGAATATGGACAATGACACAACAGTGTTCTCCTTCAAATAGTTAACTGATAGATGTGCTGTATGGGAGCTCATTGTCGCGATGAAGAATAATGCGACGTTTTCGGTTGTTCTTCCTAATTTTGTCTATAACTTTTGGCAAACAAATTACTGTATACCATTCAGCGTTAACAGTTCTTCGATCTTCTAAAGGAATTGTTGCGATGTGTCCTGTACTGCCGAAGAAACACGCGATCATTTTCTTAGAAGTGTTCCTTGCACGAATAACTTTTGTGGAGTTCGTTTCGTCTTGGAACACCCATACAGTAGATTGTTGCTTGGTTTCCGGCTCATACGCATATATCCATGTTTCGTCTCCTGTGACGATGTTGTATACGGATTTTGCGGTTCCTGCATCGAACTTTTTGCACATCTCTTTACACCAATTGACACGAGCTGCCTTCTGTGCTTCGGTCAACTTATGTGGAATCCATCTGGAGCATATTTTTTTTACAAATAAATGTTCATGTAAAATCGAATGTATTGCAGTCTGCGATATGCTAAGAGATGCCTCTATCTCATTGTAAGTCACATGTCGATCGTGTTATATCATTTTCCGCACAGCATCGATGTTTTCTGGAATCACAACAGTTTTTCGTCGACCTTTACGTGATTCATCACTCACTGAGGCACGACTACGACGAAATTCTGCAAACCAATTGTAAACTTTCTTCTCTGATGGTACTTCATTACCAAAAGTTGACTGAAGCGATATAATGCATTCTTGTGGAGTTGACCTTTTTTATATCGTAAAAAATCATCCAACGACAACCTTCACGAGTAATCTCCATTATTTTACAAACTCACTGTCTTAAAACTGTCACTGTCAACAAACTACTTACTTGAGTTCTAAGCTATCGCGGATTTCTCATTCACAAACGTCAAACTTTAAGAATATAGTGATTCTGTTATATATTGTTGTTTACAATTTTTCGTTGGGAAAGCAAACGTTTTTTTTTTTTTTTTCTTCATATAAAGCACCTCGAAACAGTCGTGTTTGAATATCAAATGTTGCATTGGGACTATACAGAAAACGGAAAATACTTTTTTAAGGCAACTTTTTTCTTGACCTCATTTTTTTTTTAAATATGCATAAAAAGCCAAATACGCATAGAGAGAACATTATGAATTGTTTTCAAAAATAACAGTTATAACTGAAAAACTTGTTTTCTCACGGTAGGGTATAGATGACAAGGTAGCAATAATCAACTGTTTGCTACTTTTTTGTGATATCAGGTTTAATAAGTTAATTTCTACACATCATGGAGTTATAACTAAAAGAATTGTTTATGTCAGGGTAACTCCAGACAAAAAACTAGCAGATAAATAAAATTCAACTGTTCAAACTTTCAAAGTTTGAGAAATTTTAATATCAATTAAAACTAGAAACTCTTTTCACAGTAACAGTAACTGTAAATTAGTAAATACAAGTAGTAAAAAACAACGAAGAAAAGAAGAGAAAGTATTTTCACAACAATAACAAGAAAAAAGCTAGTACAGTAAGCACTTATATCAGGTGCTTAAATAAACCGCCTTCATTTTCAGGAAGCAGATTACACCGGCAGTCGATGCTACAGTGCGACGTAATGAAAAGCCTGTGGGATTCTTCTAAATGTTCGAAATGGTTTGTTTGCAGCCCCAAATAAATAAATAAAAATAATAGAAGGAAAACGTCCGGCGATCTAGCTGGCTACTTCACAGATCCTCGAATTCCCATCCACTTATTCGGAAATCTCGTACTTAAATAATTAGACTAATTGTCAGCTTGTGTACTGACTGGTGGAGCTCCACCTTGATGAAACTACATCGTATTTATGCCAGTGGTAGTCCATCCAGAATTTGTTCAACATTGTTTTGCAACAATCGAAGGCATGCTTCTGATGTAAGTGCATGTTTGAGAATAATAGGACTAATTTAGTGGTTTTCTAATATTCCACACACCACGTTACACCGAAGTGAACTTGGTGCCTAGATTCTTCTTTTAAATTAGGATTTCAGTTGCCCAATTATGACGGTTGTGTCTATTAAATAAACCTTTGTTGGTAGACCTCGTTTCATCCGACCATAAAATTCTTGTAGGAAATTCTACACGCTCCTGATGACATTTGTGCGTGTACCACTCGCAAAATGTTTGGCGCCTTTCTCCATCGTCTTCTCTAAGCCCCTGACAAATGCTATCTCTCTGGTTGACACTGAGGAGTTTTGTACAACTTCTTGCAACACAGTGTTCTCATGAGTTCGCGATGTCTCTTCCTCTTTGGTGCACTAAATTTATATTTACCTATATTCTTTTAAATTGGCTGCTAATTTTTCTATATGGCTTTTATATTGCAAATTCAACATATTCCACCTCTAGTAAAATAAATCACGTTTTTTTTTGAATGGTCCAACCACCCTTAAAGTTTAGATGGATTTGCTTTCACAATTAAGTAGAAGTAGCTAGATTGAGAAAGTTAAAAGTGTTCAAGGCCAATAAAGGATTTATTGTCAACGAGATTTTTTTTCTAACATGGTAGTTGCGAGCGTTTTCAATGATTTTCTTGATTTCTAAAAGCCTGAGTTAAGTAGTAGTAGCACCAATTATATTTGGTGCTATATGCTTAATTGTTATACGTACTTGAGCGTCAAGTATACATACATATAAGTATATTTCATAAAATTTCAATTTTATAGTCGGGAAGACAACGGCTCGTTTCATCATAAAGGAGTATTGAATTGCCATCATTTTCATTCACAATTCATTATGCCAATTAAATATTTTTTAAGTACATATTTATATATTGCTTTTTGTTCGCATTGCTGAAGGTTTAACATGATGTAGTAGGGGAAAAGAAGAAAATTACAAAAAAATTGGTGATTGTAGAAGAACGAGTACCTTATTAAAAAAAAAAAAAACGGAAAATAAAGACTAAAAATAATAACTGAATCCGTTTTTCTACCTAAAATCTAATTACTTTTACTAATTTGTATTCAAAGGAAATATGTTTACCCCAATAAATCAGTCAGGACCGAATGGTGTAGAATGGCATTTTCCCGATTCAATAAATTCGATGATTTCGTAAACGTCTAATGTCCTCGAAAATGTTACATTTTACAATAGTTCAAGGTTCTCAATGTTAATTTTATGGCTTGTATCAGTAATATGTTGTGCAACACAAGATGATTCAAACCGCCCGTAGCGATAATGCGCTGTGTGGTCTTTAAATCTGATCGGGATGGTTTCGATTTAATCTTTGATCGTGTTGCTTCTTGCTCACTCTCACTTAAATTCATTACTTGTAATACAAATTAATTTATGAAGTTATAGTATTAACTAAATACTTTACTCGGCTTAGTTTTAGTAATGAATTAACTAAGAAAAAGGAGGGGAATGAGATTATGTTTGTTTAATGAATTATGAAGAACACAGAACAATCAACCCAATGAAAATTTTCGCCCAGGCCAGCGAGAGTCTTAATATTGGCGCCATGCATTTAAATAACTACTGTTAAAAATCTTTTATGACGTTGACATAATGGAGAAATTTGAACAAAAAAGGACTTTATTTACACTTATTAGCATGAAAATTACTCTGGAGAGTACTTCGATTAATTATTTACTAAGAAAACTTAATCTGGCGACGCTATATCTACACCACATTACCCGTACTTGTGCCGAGTATGCATTATATAGATAGTGATATAAGAGATAATGCCATCTTTATGACAATTTCCGTAATACAATATATTTACCGTATTTTTTTATATGAATTCCTAATTACATATATCCTATAGTCTCTCGTATAGAAAACGCACTTAAGCTTATAGGTTATATTTAACGTTAAATGCTCGTATCTTTGATACTCTAAATTTCACCGCAATTTTATTAACCTCAAACCTCTCATCTAGAGATTTTAACTATATCCTGGCATCACACTTTTTTCTAGTTTTTAGAGGTTGCATCCAAAGCAACCGAAACATGTTTATACCGTGCATGGAATAACTATGGAATCCTTTTTATTTAGTTAAATGCTAGATCTTTATATGCACAATTCAAAATTGTTGTGAATTATGCAGGATGTTCGAGAAAAAAGATCCATAGTAAAGCTAACTTTTATTATATATTTATAAATTAAGTTTATGTGATGATATTTCATATTGCTAAAGTCATCGGTTTTTGAGATATTTTAAGATTTATGAAATTGCAGTACAAAATTCAAGTTTGATTTTTATTGTGTAACCAACTTTAAGCATACCTTCATCATTCAGCTAAGAGGCTAAGCAATGGAATGAAGTGAAATTTTTGTCACACAGTTATACTGACTGTTAATAAACGCTAACAGCCCATATCTAATGACACTGTCAAACGTAGAATTTAATTCCCTTTGAAAATGTATTAGGGTTTCCTATACCTAACATGAATAGTTTTCTGCTGATTAGCATTTTATTTAAATTCAGTTGGATTTAATATCGTTACTAATTATGTATAAATAATTTATCATTTTTTTGACAGCAGTCAACTGTTTATTTTTACATTCAACTAAATAAAAAGCCCGCGCCGTATGATATGGCCCACCCTGTATAATTACACGTTAATAATGAAGCCAATTTGACGAGTTTCGCTCTACATTTTTTGTTCCTGTGCTCGTCAGAAGCAATTGATAATCCTAGAAATTGTTTCAAATTATTAAAAGTGTTCATTTTAATTTCGTGCATTTCATGAAAAAATTACTTTACACAGACGTAGTGAACTGTGACGCCTACATGCACAATATATTTATTTTTACTACTATCGAGTCTGCCAAACCTGGTATATTACGTTGTGTACATTAAGAATATAGTAAATGAAGTGACGAAAGCGAAACATATGTTTTCCCGTTTTTCCATTCCATTTTTTAAAGGTGTTGTTTATTGTGTTATTTTTATACTCCCTGCAAAATAAGACATTGAATCCGTGATATGTGCTTGGACGAGGTCCAAGATACAGTTCAACGTTACGAAATAAACTCAATTAATTATGTAAACCCAAATAAATTGTTTTGTTTCTTTATTATTTGTGCTGTATGCACTTTGTAGGATTAATTTATAATGCATTTTAGGAATAGCTGCATGGAATTTATGAATTTGTTTTGTATTGGTTTTTGTTAATTGAAAATAGAATAATTTTTTTCTGACCGGGTTCATTCATATGTGATCCATAGTTTTTTAACATATAAGACAAGTAGAAGAGGCGGTAATTGTAGAAACGCAATCAATTGCCTTACCCTTGCCTAAGTATAGCTAACTGACTATTCATCACCATTTGTTTATTACTTACAGGCTTCTCCTAAGACCCGATTTATTTATTATTAGCTATCCCTCTGCAATTAATTATGCACAAAGAAAAATATTTTTGTACACAGAACTAGATTTTGTAGTAAGCATATTGTGATACTTACTATTGACCACAATTGTAGTTCAGTCTACTAATATCATGTTTTAATTTTAAACGAAAAGCGAGTACTATTTTTTTTTGTGATTTAGTACTGTGGTAGATTGTATGAGTATCACTAGTTATTGTATGTGATATCTTTAAGATAAAATATATCTTTGGAGAATTAATTAAAAACCAAACAGCTTCACTCAGTACGCGCATGCGTGGGCAATGAATTGACAAATAAATGCAGTCTACCTAGCATTGAATACTCATTCTGCATTCGCATTTAACTTTTAATCTTTATGTGCATATAAAAATTAAGTAACAATTTCTCAACAGTGGTTACGATAAAATTTTATTTCTTTGCCTTATCAGCAAGGTGAACTTCGTCCGATACCTGTTTACCTACCATGTCTTGCACGAATTACCAGTTAACCGGATGGCACGCGATTAACTCCCACACTTTCTCCACTATCTTTTTTCAGCGTCTGCTTGTCTATTTTTAAGCGTAGCGCAATTCGTTCAAGGATTATCAGATGAGATTGTGATATGAATTACCTACATACAGAAGGAAATAAATGCGCTCTTTAAACTTAATAATGGGTCTGCCTTTCCTTCGAAAGATTCTCTGGGTTATTTAAAATTTTGACACTACTGTGATCATTTAAAAGTTATTTTTGTAATTTTAAGCATAACAGATCGCTGTTTCGTATAATCTCACTGATTTTTTTTTTTCAATCGACAGCAATTATTAATTATTATTACTAGCTGGTGAAGAAAGACGGGCTGACATTTAGTATTTTTTATTATTTTAAACTCTAAGATATTTACATCATCAACTATATCTGTGGGGCTAATAAATACTAGTGCTATACTGTATAACCAATTTTTACTCAAATTTGTTAATCGATTTTCAATTAAAACCGTTTTCTAAATCGAATAAAGATAACTTTTACAATTACCGGTCATAGTAGTTATCACTACTATCTACCTTCCACCAATTAATATCTTATCGTTTTAGAAACCGGTTTTGAAATCCATTTTAAAAACTGGTTTTGGAGGCGATTATTTGTCCTACTCTAAATCTGTTTGATATAGATATTCAATTTGCAGACAGCGTAAATACCGAACATTACAATGCATAAAGAAACATTTTTTTTTTTTTATTAAAAGGGGCCTTTAAAAGGCGAGGATCAAGAGATGGCGCTATCGTTCAAATTTACATACAACATAACTCATTCTTAACTTATTGGAGTTGTATTCTTTTAATAATTTTGTCGGACTTATGTGTTGTAAAATATATATTAGGGCAACCGAACACTCTGAATTTATTCATCCAGTTGACCATGTGGTATAGGATAAGTCACAAATGCATACAATACAGTTTATGTACAGACAACCAACAAAATATAAAAAAATTACAACCAATTGTGATTCAAGGCGCAAAACAAATAAATAAAAACTAAAAAGTAAAGAAAGCAATATTATTCTATGAATGGTTACATAAGTCGAAGAATTGATCCAAGTTGTAGAAAACATTACATAGTAAAAACTTTCTTGTTTCTTTTTTAAATACAGGAATGCTTTGATCCCCATATATAATGGAGATCTTTCGAAGGTAGCCAGTGAATGTGAAGGAGTACATAAGTAGTTTTTATATCTTGTGTGGTAAGAATGATAGTCACAATTTCTTAGAAAAAGTTAAAACTTGTTTGTGAAAATAAATATAAACAACTTTACTACATGTTTTTGAAATTCCCAAATTTTGCTTAATCGAAATAGAAAATAATATACAGGATGTTTAATTTAAACAATCATAAGTATGGTCCATAACTCGAAAACTATTACACCTAGAAAAAGATTAATTACGCCAGTAGATTTTTAGCAAAAAACTGGATGTTATTCAGTTTCATGCTTACTTTTTCACTTCAATAGCAACTGAGATACGGGAAGTGTTGGAAAATTGAAAATTTCTCCCTGTATCTCAGAAACTAAGAGGGCTAGGAAAATTTGGTTTGCGACATCTTTTGTTCCACAAAAAAAAATTGGACACTGTCACGAAAACCGAAACTCTCTATTTTTATTAATAATTGAGATACCCTGCTAAAGGGGCCAAAATGGAGCACCCTGTATTTTATGAAATGGGTTACAGATTTTTTTCAATTTGGATTCGATTGTTGATTGTTCAGAGTTGATAAGTTGGACACCTTTATGAAACAGCAGTTTATACAGTTCAAATATGCCATATTTAATTTCTTATTTCTTAATTATGTTTAATTTTTGCTATTATTTGTTTTTTTTTTTTTTTACTTTTTATATATCCTGTATCACTTGAAAAAAAAGTGTGATTTATTTATTATACTTATCTGCTATTGTTATTTTGTTTTCAATTGCCATAAATAAATTTTTAATGAAAACATGTTTTTTATGTAATAACTTTTTACTCATTCAAAAAGAACTGTATCGATTTTTCACATGCATCGTCACGTGGAAAAGCTCATCCGTAATCTATAATCCTTGAAATGCATCCGTACGAATTACATAACGCTTAAAAATAACCATGATTCAAGGTGATTTATTCAAGACGTTATTTTTTTGCATAGAGTATATCGTTTGGAAGGGTGAGTTTTATATTGTGTAGGCAGAGACTAGCACTCGTTCATGGAGATTGACATGCACGCGAACTTCTGTCTAATGACCTTGGAGTCAGTCGGCCCACTTGCGGTTTCTACTGAACTTTCCACCCCTATAGGAGTACAGCCTTCTCGTTAACAATTCGCTTTGGTGGTTAATCGTTTGGAGAATTTATTAGCCAGTTTCAGTTTATAGAATCGATTCGAATAAAATAACGAAAACAAATCGAAATTTAAAGATAAGAACATTTTGTAGTATAGAATTTAGGGTAACATTGCAAGTCAAATTATATACATTTTACTTGAAATGTAAAGCAAGCTTCATATTTTACTCCATATTTTCATCCCTTAACACACAACATATTATTAACCCTGGATACAAAAATCGTGGTTTATCTTAGTGGAAACTGTAGAAGGCCTGTGCTTTATACTGTTCAATTACCTATGTCACATCAGATTTACATAACTACTTACGTGAATCTACATATATTTTTTTAATAAATACGTATTTTACTGGCTTAAATATTTAACAGGAACTCTGGAACATGCTTTATCATGGTTTGCATAACTGCAGCTGCTTCGAAAATTATTACCTGGTCACGTAATTGAAAAAAAGTCTCTCAAAATTTTAAGGGAAATCGGCAGTGCTTACCAAAAGCTTATTTTATTTAATACTTCACAAAATTAATTAATCGTTGTTAACATTTGTAGAAATTAGTATAGTAGTATAAGCAATAAAAAGTTATTTTTAAATTCTTTTTTTTTCTTTAATTATATTGGTATTTTTTTCTTGGTTTTTAGAACGACCTAAAAAAAAAAAAGAAAGTTGTTGGATGGAATAAATATCAGACAGAGATGTTTTTTATTTCTAACAAGCTAATTGCAAGTCAAAATTAATGTAGAGGAAACGAAGATAGACATTTTTTGCCAAGAAATGATAGGTCAAAAGCGTATAATTTCTCTGATACAGCTCAAAATCGAAATAGGTATGGATATATAGGATTTCGTTATGGCTTGCCAAAAATTGCCTGTCTTGGCGTCCAGAGCCTCGCATTCACAAAGGATGTGCATGGTATGCGATGTTTGTCATTCTATTACAGTCTGCATTGGGTATCTACGAACTTGATCACCATTTTCTGTAGGTGTCCTTTCAGTGCACAATGTACTGTTAGAAAACCTGCTACTATGCGAAGATTATTCCTAATACTTTAGTAGTTCCTCACTCTTCTTCTTTGACGGTCTTTTGATAAAGGTCTTTCGATGAGTTTGCCTGGTTGTGTTTTAAAAGGTTTCACGCCACTGTGAATTAAACTTACTATTTAGATATATACTTAGATGTTAAATTCCAATAACTCAAATACGGAGAAACAAAGAATGTGTTCCATTTAAGATTTTAAAAGTATTCATGTTTCAAGTAAATTATAGAAAATAATATATAATGTAGTTTAAATTATTGCAAATGTGTAGTAAATGCAATATTTTGAATTTGGAATGAAATCTATGAATTAGAAAGTTATTTGGACACCTGAGAATATTTACAATACAGGGTTGTTAGAGAGCTTAGAGGCAACGTTCTTGGGCTGAAATTTATGATCTATGTAATTTAGAATTTTGTACAGTGAAACTTGTAATCGTTTCAAATATGTATTTGTACATTATTGTTGGGAGATGAATGACGCAAACTATACCAAACGAATGGAACAAAGCGATTATCACCCCAGTACATAAAGATAGTTACAGTGACTGTAATAATGTCAGAGGTATATCATTACTTTGCACTACCTACTGTATAATAATAATAATAACCTTTATTCATTTGACACACAAAAAGGTGTATATGAAACGTCATATAATACAATAAACACAAATAAAACAGAAAACAATAAAATTACAAATCCGTTAGCCGTCACTAGTCGCTGCCATCCGTGCAATACCGTCAAAATACTCTTCAGTTGAATAAATGCAGTTTCGTATGAGAAAGGATTTAATTTCAGATTTAAAACGTGTTTCCTTTGGAATTCATTTAAGGTTAAATGGTAACGCATTAAAGAGACGTAAACCAAATATGCGAGGTGAATTACCGCTCAACGTTAATGAATACGAAGGTATGTGGAAGTTAAACTTAGATCTGGTATTATGATGAAGCTCATTATTACAAATAAAGTGATTTTTATTTTTGTATATATATATTAATAGCTCGTATATATATATTGCTATGATTTCATGCAACCTAACCTCTACAACTTACAGCAACATACGCAGAGTATTAAATTATGTACCTATATAAATGTATTTTGGTTTATGTATTTATCTATTTTGTAAATTTATTGTAAAAATCTAAACTAAACACTCACTATATCGTATCTAATTAAAAAGGGCACGTTTCCATGGATTTTTATGTATAAAGTTCCTTCGCTGATCGTTCGAACGTGGGTTGATTTAAGGTTTCGTATCGTTGGAAACGATATTCTTCTGGGCTCTGTTTTGTCTTGGAGATATGAAAGTTGTTTAAAACAATTGTGTGGACTTCTTTTTCGATATTTTCCTGAGTTGGTTGTAATTTCGAAAACATCTAGAAATTTCAAAATTTAAATCACATAAGAGTCTTTCAACTTAAGATTTACTTGCCAAGAATGAAGTGTTGTGTATGTTGCGCTAAGATGATGGTAATCCAGTGATTTCGAAGATTTGGGTGGCGTATTTTCTATTCCTGGGGCCAATAGAAGGGGCTTCGATTCGAGCTTAGTAACTGAGACATCGTAGATTGCTGTTTTGGAGCTGAAAAGATTGTTGGAGAACTAGAATTAGTATTTAGAATATAAGAAAGCAGTTTATCGTACTTCAAGTAAGCGATTATTCATCTTTTGAACTTATAACCGGCGTTCAGAGCGTAAATAGAATTCTGAGGTTAGAGTGTTTTGATGGCAGTTATTTATAGGGATTTTTTGTATGTAACCAAACGTTTGTTGCTGTAAAAGGTTATTGGCAATGCTTGATTTTATGACGGGAGTTTAGCGGGAGATTTGAATTCAATTTTGATATTTAAACAAGATATATTGAGTTTAGTTTGGATTAAGATTCTGAACTTACTTACTTACCCTGAGAGAGAGAATATTCACTTTAATTGTTCATCACTTTTTATTAACTCGAAATAAACAAAGTTATTTATACTATATTGGTTTTTATTCACTATAATAGAAGAACATCACGAATGAATAAGTAATACAGCTTTTAGTAAAGAAACAAAGATTATAACAAGTCAATTTAAGCTAATAATATACTTCTTTGTTTGGAGAAGTACATCCGCCCACGTCCCAAGATTTACTAAGGATAATATAGTATTTTCACCCGATTGGTATGCGGTATACTCAAAAACAGGTAGAGGGGTAGATTTCATTCGCTTGTGTGCTACAGAGGCATCTACTTATTGAGGCATAGCTTATCTGTGGAGTAAATTTAACTTTAACAGAGGACGCTGCAGTGTTGAATTATATATATATATAATCCTTCCTCTTCTACCATTATGGTGTAGAGGCATTACTGCGACAAGCTTTTCCACAATCTTCGGTCCTGGGCGATCCTGCTTGCTTGGTTCCACTCTAAATTTCTCCTCAACAATATATCTGCGACCTGGTCATCCCATGTCCGCATCGGTCTTCCTCTCGGTCTCTTATGGTCCACCCCCGCCGTCCATATCTGCTTCACCTTTCTGTCACTATTCATACGAGCCATATGTCCGAACCACCTTAATTGTCCTTGTTCCACTCTTTCATTTACCGACACTACTTTAAACCAATTACGCACACTATCGTTTCTGATTCTGTCTTTTCTTGTCACTCCCGCTACAGCCCTCAGATAACGCATCTCACTTGCCTGTATTTTACTTTTTAATCTTTTATTTAAAGTCCATGTTTCGCTCCCGTACGTTAGTGTTGGTATATATACACTATTAAAGATCTTTATTTTAGTTTCCTTTGTGACTTCTTTCTTCCTTATAAACGACTTATTTAATGCATAGAAGCAGTTGTTTGCACAGTTTACTCTATTAATAATTTCATGTTCCAATGATCCCTTTTCGTTAACAATAGACCCCAGATATTTAAAGTTGCCGCTTTGTTTAATGTTTATATTATCAATTTTTATGTTTATAGACTCGGGTATTCTTGCGATAGTGTTGAATTAATTTAAAATCAATTTAATGAATTATAAAAATATATACAAGTTTCGTAGCAATATATATTGAACGCAATGGAAGAATTTTCCATTGCTTAAAATACGGCCTACATGATTGCATATTGCTAATACCTTAATATTCAAATACCAAGTAATGAACTGTCAAATAACGTGTCGTAGAAAACGTGTACGTCCGTCTCGGCCAGTGTCAAATGGCTAATGGTGGACAATTTGAACACTTCCGTTGACATTTTTTTGGTGTCTTGTTTGACGACAATCCAAGATAAACCTCGGATTATAATAATAATCTGATTTTTTAAATCATTTTTGATTAGTTTTTCGTTAGAAATAAAATTTTATTTTTTTGAAATTCGAAAGCATTTTTCTCCCAAAAATTGTTATGTAAGGTACCAAACCTTTTATACCGTTGCATGCACAGTGGAATACCTAACGACAAGGGGCAATAAATGTGGCGGGTTACCATTTGAAAAAACTGATGACGTCACGCCCGCGCGCAACCAGATGACGACAGAAACAAATTCACGATGTTATAGTGTGCACGGGATAAAAACAGAATCGACCTGTTTCAGGGTTTTTCCATCAAACCGAAGATAACAGAAATATTAATTTTGTTCCAGACTTTATCTACACCCTGTATATTATAAATTGTATATGGGGAATATGGATGATTTCTGGGAATATGTGGAATATGTAGAATAGTATAGAAATATTGTGAGAGATATGGAAAACCCTCTTGAAAAATATAGTAACACTGAACTGTTACAACGGTACCGTTTGAAAGACATTTTAATATATAAAAAAGGCATGAATTTGTATGTTATTTGAATAAACATTTTCTCACCAATTTCTCTGTTCTTTCACAAAGTATCGTAACGTTACGATTAATTTAGGCACATCACAATAGATTTTAACTTAGGCAAGAGAATAAATTAGCTTTTATATTGATTTATTTCATTTTTAAGTTTTTCTTTTACAATTTCCAGCTCGTATTCAGCAATTTTTGTTCGAATTTTTTGCTCCGCAACCCTCAGGTCCTGCCCCTCAATTTTTAATTTCTGCATGAAGAGCATGGAATTTCCTCCTCGTGTATATATATATATATAATATATTATACAAGCATACTTACGTAACAATGCTCTGATACAGCATTAAATTCGTTGGTTAAAGTGTATTAAGTTCGCTTCTTTTCCCCAACGCTTATACAATCTGTTTTTTTGCATTCAATTATGCCCCGATGTTTATTAATGAGATCTTTTAAAAAACTTTCTGATCGCTAATAAAGAACGTTCTTTTCGAAGCCATCTCGTTAAAAACTTCTAAATATTGAACACGACTACCACAAAGTTACACAGAAAGTGACCATTTCCCTCTAAGAACATGCGTAGGTAAAATAAGGATTAGCGCAATAAAATTCAGAGCCCAGTTAAAATCAAATATTTCGTATTTCACATCTGCCACACAATTGGTTCAACGGAACGAAACGTCATCCTTATGTCATTCAAACGTTGACGTAACAGCGCGTCGGTAACCCGACGACTTCTCATCTTTTTCTCAACTTAGGAAGATGCTTACTCATGTTTCTGAATACCAAAATTGAGGTCAGGATAAGGTTTCCTTGAGTGAGCAAGAGATGAGCATTAGATGAGGTGAGGATGAGTTTTACTTAAGTGATGACTATGAATTTGGCTCTAAGACATAATTGTTATGTTTAGTAATACTACACTACTGACACCTTTTCCAAAGAGTTTGGAAATTGCGAAAAGTTAGATAGACAATTTATTGACATTTGCAGAGTTCAGAACGCACATTATTAATATTTTAATGAAAGATTTTCTGACATCAAAGGAATACTTTTTACAAATTGAATATCCCTTTATATTAATAATATCCTATTTGATAAAAAAATATATAAAGATTTTGAAGCCATTATTTAGAAAATAATCAATTATGATAATTAGAACTGATTTGTGTCACTTAAAACTAAATCTTTTCCCTACCTAAACACCTAAATGATTTTCTCCTTGAATCAGTATTGTTACCATGTCTCGTACTTATGTGTGATAAAATTATGCTTCGGCTATTTGCCACCACAAATGCTATTCGTGCTAGACCGCTACGTTGCTTGTTTTTAAAAAACAAGGGGTTTGCTGTACGAATTCTGTGCATATCTGTCGATAGAATCCACACTAATATTAGAAAAACGATGATAATTATCATGTTATGATCATTTATCATGTTCTACGTTTCAAGTACATGATCGTTCTCGATTACGTGCGCAGTGATTTCCATCTGTAATTAGTCTAGTGTTCTGTGATGTGACATGCATAAGTGGCGTTTGCCAGTGACCTGCTGTGAATCAGAATGGAGTGATGAGTCATCGACAACGTCAAGGTCGTCCGCGCTCGCGATAAAGCATCTAATCAGAAATTCCAGGAACTACCCGACCGCCGATTATACCGGCACAGAAAACGAAAACGAAACCGCGGTCGAGGTCAATCGCAGTCGCTTCCTTCACACGCACCGGCAATATAGCGATCGCTGGCGGGCGGTGTTGTATTGTATCGATATGGCGGTTTTCGCGAACTCCGCCGGCAACTTGCCGTATCGCGCTAAATTATTATATCGATTGTCAGTGAATGAATTATTTATTTCTCACGGGGAGAAATGAATCGCAAAATATTTATCACGTTGCATATAGGGTGCCCCAAAAGGGACCGTCAAATATATACCTCGAGAAATACACATGAAATAAAAAGACAAAAAATACGCCTTTAATCATATTTAAAAATCTATGCGGGGTCACCAAACATGACTCTGCATCCCCACCGCTAGGAGGTGGGACAGGCAGCAACTTTGAAATCTTTAATGGAAACCCACATTTTTATTACAGATTCGGATTCTACGTATCAAAATACGAACATTTTGTCTGAAACATATTTTTCGATTCTTGATAGGTGGTGCTGAAATGCGCAAAAAATAACCCCGCAGGTGCTGGTTCCATCCCAGGCTGAGGCGGTGATTTTTAATTGTGGATAAAAATCAGAACATGCCTTCTTCTCGGATAGGAAGTAAAGCCGTAGGTCTCGTGTCAATGTGATGTTTGGCACGTAAAAATCCCTACCGAAGGTTGAAATATCTTCGGGTTCGGCAAAATTTCAGTGGGGTTGGTACAATACGTCAAATAGATGTCAGTGCTTAGAAGTCTCAAGGTGTATTCGCTCAACAACACAAACAAACCTCTTGAAGCAGACACTCATTTTGTAACACTTCGGAGTAATTAAGTAAAAAAGAATTGTGGTCTGCCTTTTGAAGCGCGCCAACC
Organism: Cetonia aurata; assembly: GCA_949128085.1. Lineage (NCBI taxonomy): Eukaryota > Metazoa > Arthropoda > Insecta > Coleoptera > Scarabaeidae > Cetonia > Cetonia aurata. The sequence goes on along the minus strand of OX421883.1, from coordinate 51,201,849 downwards.
TTGTTTCGTTATTTTTACAGTCCTTATTTTAGTGAAATCTCCTGTTACGGACACCTCCTATAAACGGACACCTTTTTGGTCCCAGCACCCTTACATGAGAATAATCAGTTCTCTCTTGGACGGACACATTTTATGTTCCCGTTGATGTCCGTTCAAGAGAGATTTCACTGTATTTAATATAGTCCTTACAATTTAACACTCTGCGTTAATTAAGCGCGTTGGTGAGAGGTAAGAGGACTCACTTAAACGCACTGAAAGAAACAGAAAACTACTACGTCCAAGTCGTTGTTCCTGGGTTACATTAAATGTAGTTACGTTAGAACATCATCATTGGATTCTAGAAAAATGATCTTTCGTATTATGGGTTACCTTCGACATCACTCGAGAAATCTTTGGGTACGCTCAAAACCATTCGGAGAATCGTCAGTTACGTTCGAAACCACTTTATGGTACGGCTGAATAACGTCGGGTACCATTCGGTATCTTCGGAATCACTTCGGATACGATCGGGTACCTTCGAAATCGTTTCAGGTATCACTGAGAGCCTGAACACATGAACACATGCTTTAGTCAGTTTTTCCAATCCATATTTTAACAATTTCAAGGCTTCTCTTTACAACTTCACAAAAAATTATTTCTTGGGAATTCAGCGCCATCTATGAAGAATCGAAAAAATCTTTCAGGCAAAACGTTCGTATTTTGATCCATAGTATCCGAATCTACAATAAAAAATGGGGGTTAAGGGCGAAGGGTCGCGTTTGGTGTCGTTGGATAAATTTTTGAAAATTATTAAAGGTGCGTTTTATGTTTTTCAATCCGATGTGTATTTCGCGAAATGTTTGACCGTCCCGGAACTATTGAAGCACCTGGTATATTAAGGTCTACAAATTTGTCGTCAGCTCGATAACCGATATCATGTTTAGTACAGAAAATTTGTTTGCTTAATGCTATTGGCGTAATACCAACACCTGCACTATGGTTATGCATTGTTTTGCATCAAAATATAGTAGCTATCACATTTTTAATCGGTGAGCGTTGAAGTAAAACACTACAACTGCTTCAAATATTTTTTTTTTGTGCCTACTGCAATATAGTAACGCAAGTGGTCAAAATAAAATGAAAGACGCTGTCAAAGTTGTTATAATTTGATGACTGGAATCGATAAATAGAAAGGATCTTAACGACTTCATGTTTACAAAATTATTCGAAAAGATTCAATTTACATCTTGCAAGTAGATACGAAATTAGTATCTTTTCCGGTTAAAGTGAGAAGTTACGAATGTCTGGTGTGTATGACGTGTACTCATTAGCTTATACCGAAACATTCCAGACGATAAACGTTAAACGTTTGCTTACACATGTATGTTTATAAATTGGGGCAGTCTCATTATTAAAGGATAACTAAGTTGGCATTAAACTCAGAACGCACCGTTTATCCCGTCTTCGAACGGAACCAAGAGAATCGATTTCCTTAATGCACTCCGTAGACCTCGGCACAAAGAAAAGTGTGATTTTCGCGCTACCCTACACACATAAAAATTTTACGGAGTTGAATTAAACGGAGTTGTAGCTTTCCCGAAAACAGTTAAATTGTCACTAAAAATTTGTTAAAATAACATTAAAAAGAAATATTTTACACTTTTCGGAAATGATTCTAACTACACCTGACGTAGTTAGAAATTTCCAACTCCAAAAAGGAGAATTATAATATCCGTCGACGGTGTTACTTATTCTTTAACATCCGATTCGGATAATAATAACACCAATCGGAAAACAATTCACCAACTTGTGGTGTTGATAAAGAGTTTAGCAACGGCAGGGAATTGACCCAACACCAAAATGTGAATTAATAAATCATTATATTGAAATTTTAATTTCGTAAGGTTGTTAAAAGAATTCCGAAAAGTGAAGGTTAATTCCCTAAAGTTGTTAAAAACGGAAAATGCTATGTAAGGTAAAATTGAGGGGTGTTCCGTAGTTGTGTTTCAGTGCTTTGAGGTGGGGCAGGATCGCAGCTAGCACAAGCGCCTTGTATTTGGCTGCAGTAGTCAGTGTAGAAGGTATTTACATACGTGGCGTACTAAGTAACAATGGAAAATACATTATTTGTGAGGGTGAAATACCAAAACTTGAGAAAATGGATGAAGATAACAGACGTAAACATAGATGTTAATACTATTAACAAAATAGGTAAGTGTTCTCTAACTGTTATAGTATCTTTATGGTATTAGGAAATATGCTGCACATATGCATGCCTTTATAATTCACAAGGTTGGGCAATAAGTATAAGATAACCTTCAAGGAATTACTACAGAAAGTATCATTGTATATTGCATATTATAAAATATAAGATAATTAGATATTTCTGAAACATTTGCTATTTATGCAAAATTTAGTAAGAATTTTTAAATGTAAGTATGCAAAACTTCAGGATCAATAGACGCTTTTTCGTTATTATCTATACAGTAGACTCACGATTATGTGACCTAAAGTTGGATTTTCCCAGGAGCAGGTTTTATGCGTCGCGTACAACGCAAAACGCCTAGTGCTTTGCGCCGTTCACCAAATTCAACAAAATAGTTGGTGTCGCGCGCCAACTATTTAGTTGGGCTGACTGGACAGTATACTACTCTAAGCGTTTTGTGTTGTACGCAACGCATAAAACCGGCTCTTAAGCTGGATTTTCCTTCGAGCTGAAGCAACATCCAAAAGCACAAAGAAATTGAGATTGTTTGTAGCGCAAAGGTTTAATTTCAGAATTAATAATTGCTTATTAGTTAGCTTAGTAATTTGTAGTGTATGTTTCTTGTAGTTGCTAATAAATTTGGCATTTTTTTTTTTAAGCTTGTTACTTTTAGTCCATTTTATATAGTTTAGTCGACGTGGCGTTACATTAGTTGTAAAATTAGAGGGAGAAGAAGTTGCCAATTTGATGCCATTAACTATTTTTTTCTAATCGGATGTTACAATAAAGCTAAAACAAACGACGACGCAGTGCTGAAATGGTTATTACCGCACGCTGTGCTGTAATGAGATATTAACGTACTGGTGAGACGCTTACCAGAATGTTATATGGGCGATTAATGTGCAAATTAGAAAAAACACTGTAAAAAACTCGTGTCACAATGACTTTGTCATGCTCCTTCATTGGATCACTCGCCGCTCCGCAGCTCGTTATTATATTATTATATACTTGTACATACTCGCATTACATAAACGTCATTGTGACACTTGTGTTTTAAAATACTATTACCATACATCTATATGTATATAAACTAAAATTTGTTTTGCATCTTAAGTACATATTAAAATACATGTTTATGTCTTTAGTAGAAACTTTGTTTTTTTATGCTCTACCTTACCTTTCCCATTTTAAGCATTTTTTTTGCAGTTTATAAAATCAATTTTTTAATAATCCTTTTGGATTACATAAAATAGTGATCCCCACTCCATAAAACAGTAGTATGAATTCCGTAGCGGAATTTAGTTAACACCGAAGCCGAGTACATTTAACTCCGTAACCTAACACTGTGAAGGTGTTGACGCAGCACCACAACTGGGTTCATGTAACTCCGACACGGAGTTCACGTTACACCATAACGGAGTGCTTGTAACTCCACAAAGGAATTTATGCAACTCTGTAACGGAGTTCTGCCAACTCCACAAAGGAATTTATGCAACTCTGTAACGGAGTTCTGCCAACTCCACAAAGGAATTTATGCAACTCTGTAACGGAGTTCTGCCAACTCCACAAAGGAATTTATGCAACTCTGTAACGGAGTTCTGCCAACTCCATTAGGAAATCAACCAACTCCGTAAAAGTGTAATTTAACTCCGAAGTACGGATATTATTATTAAATTACACAACTCCGTCACGTTTAACTACTTGTGCATTTGGCCGCGAGGGAACTACTAGACGGTGAGAAATCGGTGTTGAATCCATCACCGTATTTCTTTGTGTGTACTTGTTATAATGAATTACCGGAAAGCGTGCCACAGGGAAAGCGGTCGCCCTAAAGCTAGTACTGCACGTGTCCGCGACCTTCATTCTATCCACGTGCCAGCATTCTGTTTCACCTTTTTGTTTTGGTGCGCTATTAGTGATATAATGCCGCATGCTCGCTCGTCGCTTCTTATTGTCAGTGTTATTATGTAGGTACGGTATGTAGATATTACAAACGTAAACGAGTAAACTATAATAGTGCTGCAAAATTATTGACACTATAGCATGGCTTACAATTAGTTGTTACTAGAGGTGTTTTAATAAGAACTTAAAGTTTAAACTTAAGATTGTTTGAGACATTGATTTTTTAAGAATATCGTGCGAACTTTTTTTTTAAATTCGAATATCTCGAAAAGTATTAAGTTTTGCCGTGAAGTATGTTAGATAATTTTTATGATTTGCGTTGAGTCAAGGAATTCAAATATGTAATAATATACAGCACGTTCAATTTGAAAAAATAGAATTGCCTAAGGTACTGACGAAACCGAATACCCTACATATGGTAATAGTTATTTATATATCAGGGTGTAAAGTAGGCCTTTGTGCACCGAGGTGTGTTGATAATAGCCCGAGCTGGCAGGCGAGGGTTATTTAACACGCCGAGGTCCACAAGGGTTAGCTACGCACGAGGTACATATAAAATTTTATACACGGCTCTTATAGAAGATGGCTGTCAAGAAAATCCTGAATTCAAAATGTATGCGAAAGATACAAAAATCAAATGGTAATGACTTTTTCCGTGGCAGAGGGTATAATGAAGGGTTAGGAAGCAAAACGGTACACGTGCATATTTATAAATGTAAACGAGTTATGTGCACATTTGGGTACTAGAGTTCAGATCGTTTGGTGATGGTATAAATTTCTCTGTTTCAATTTTTGTTTACCTTTTTTGGATCCATTGTGAATATATTCTGTCCTCTTCAATTCAACCCGGTTTTGGCAAAAGGGTAGAGGTTTTGCCTCTGCTTTCATAACTGTGAGTAAATATTTGGTATTCCCAATTCGCAAATATAATTTTGTAAATTTTAATTTAGTAATTATGTATCTATTACTCTAAACTAATTTCTCTTCTAGACTTGTCTCTGATGAAGTGGCAAATAAATGAAAGCTTATACATCTAACAAAAGAAATTCGCTATTTTTGGTTTCATTCCCAATAACAAAATTTGAAATTTTAATCTCTTGCAAGTACAGCCGATACTTCTATCCAACTCGCTTTGTATATCACCTTTCGGTTAATTCCGACAATTATCAACTTCGTTATTATTTAGATTATGGTCATCAGGAACGTATTGGCTTTACCAACTTTAAAATGTTTTTTTTTATCAATTTGTTAAATGAAACAACCTTCGTAATAGGTTTCCCCATACTTATTTTTAGCGATTTCTACAGTAATCCAAAATAATTACAATTCTATAAAAGTTGTTAATAAAGTTTGTGTGGGTATCTACAAGATAATCAAGTTAGGGGCAAATAAGAAATGAAACAAAGTTGCTAAAGTTTGAAAATTATACTGAAGGGTGGGTGTTCGCTTTAATAATTAATTTATTGTGATAGAGTGAGGTAGATATGGTTTCTATAGAGGATGTAGCAAAAAACCTAATAGAATTTGCAGTGAAATATATTCAGACAGAAGACATTCGGGAAATAAAGTTTTTGAAAAACTAACGACTAGATTCATTGAAAAGAAAAATTTTTACAAGAAATACGAAGGAACAAGGAGAACAAGAAATGAGAAAAATTAATTGAAACCAAAGAAATGTAAGTAAGATCCCAGGTGTAAGTGAATAAATATTTTCTATGAATATTAAAGGGCAAATCGTTTCCATCCATACCATATTCGGTTACATCAGGATCGATTTCGAAAAACGTTTTCTGCTTTGTAATTCGGTCAAATTAATATTAGTAAGTACGTTTTTCTTACGAGCAAAGGACCTTTTTTTGCTTTTTCTGCAAATGATTAAATTTATTTTAAAATAAGAAAAGATAGATGACCATCTAGCATGTCGAAATATATTTTCTAAAGGTGTACAATTAACATCATATAAAATGTGAAATTGCACATAACAGCCCAAGTAAACGACGGATATACAAATACAAAACCTTAAGTTATGCTGAATAGCATTTTCATTATTCATCTTTACTTTGCCTAGAAAGTGTTCTAATTGCATTACTTGCTGGTTTGGCATTTTGAGGGATCTACATGGAATATGAGGTGTCTCTTTATTATATTCTCTAAATTTGTATAACAAAATGCATAGCTTTCTATTTTTTTCTTTTCTATTCATCAACGGACATATTTAACAATTATACAGGTTATTAGACAAGTGTTAGCAGATTGACAGTTTCAGAATTTTGAGGGTTTTTTTTTGTGAGAGCTGTCTAACATGGCGTCCCCAGAAACATTGCAGCCTCTTGGCTTTTTTTATTTAATCTCCCATTTCTTTTACCCATTGAATCATGCCAGCCATTCCAATATGCTGGTACTAATCTATACATTTTGGGTGCATTTTTTGCTTACCAAAGGCCTGTCTTTACGTCCAGAGCCTCGCATTCACATAGGATGTGGTATGTGGTTTCTGTCATCCTATTAGACAGTCCGCAGTTGGTATCTCCAGTATTGATCCCAATTTTCTGTAGGTGTTTTTTCAATGCATAGTGTGCTGTTAGAAGACCTGAAGACCCTCTACTATGCGAAGATGATTCCCACTGAAGTTTAGTAGTTCTTCAGTGCTCTTTTTCTGTGGTGCCTTGATAAAGGTTTCCCCAATGAATTTGCCTGGTTGTATTAATTAATTCAACGTTCTTTGTATCTCTCTTCGGCCCAAATCCTTACCTGCTCTCGTGCTGTGTTTCTGGACATTCCTAGAACATATTATAGGCCTATGTATGAAACCACTGATCCATTTCTTGCTAACTCATCGTACTTTGAGAATCTTTTAGCTGTCTCTTGCAATACAAATCCGCCTGTTTTTATAAACCGCCTGAGTGATTTCGGTTGCACAGTGCAATATTGCGTATGCCTCTGCTTGAAAAACCGTGACGTATGTGCCTAGTGGAAGAGTGATGATTGCATTTCTTACCTCACTGTATATTCCCGCTCCAGAACATTCTTGCCTCCCTCATTATCATCAAATGGAGAGGAGAACCTGGAAACTTTGAACCCCTCAAAGCTTTGCTGTAATCAGTAACGGCCTTTTTATATTCATCACAAACTGATATTTTCTTAGTTCTATTGGACTTTTTCGCTGATGTAATAGCGTCTTGTATTTGTCCTACTACAAATTCCAGGTCTATTGTATTGCTTATCTTATGTTTAAACCCTTTTAGACTGAAGTCTAGTTCTGCTGTGTAGGCTTTCGAGTCAGTCCTTCAGGGATTACGATAAGTTTGAATTACAGGTTATAACCCCCTATATTAAAATTGATGTGCCTGTGATCTGACCTTGATTTTTACTTAAGCGGTAGCTAACGTTATATAGATTACCTCCTTCTTTTTTGGAGTTCACAAAGGTAAGTGCGCTACCTACATTTAGTATGTTCAAGTTATTTACCATAAGAAATTGTAGTAAACAGTCACCTCTTGGGTTGTCGTTGGTACTTCCCCAGGTCACGTGGTGTGCAGTCGCATCACATTCGATGATGAGTTGCGATCTATTGGCTCTGCTGCTCGTCACCAGGTCTTCCACTTCCTTGGTTGATGATAGGTCAGGGCCATCAAAAGATATATCCTTATCCCCCGGCCTTATTTTGACTGCAACCAAGTCTCTGCAACAAAAATTGGTTAAAGGCAGTATTTTTAGGTTTTTCTTAACCAAAATACAGGTTCTGGGTCCTTCTATTATAGCTCAGTTCACATCTGATGCCTCCCAGACTCCTTACCTTGTCCCTGTAAACCCAGGGTTCCTATATAAATGCGAGGTCGAAGTTCTTAATCGCCACAGCAAGTGTTGCTAAAGCCACCTTGCTATGTCGAAGGTTCGCCTGGATCACCCTTATCTTGGCCGAAATCTTGGACCTTGAAGCGCTGTTCCCGTCTTCTCTGGTATTCACCTCCAAGATAGTTACATTCCTTTCCGGATTCCTGGTAAAAGATTCTCCGGTTTTGCTTTCCATTTTGTGTCCTCGGGTCCACGCGATTTCCACGAGTATAGGAGGGAAAAGGTTGTCCACACCTGCAGCGCCCTCTATATAGGTGTAAGGCTGATTACTTTGGAAGGTCGTCCAGTTTCCCAGAGGCTCTGTTCGTGACGCCTTTCATTTCAAATTTAATGCATATTTTTTTTTATCACATACAAAAGTAGACTGCTAAGAATGTTTAAATAAATACTTTTCTGCCATCACTGTAATTTAACATGAGACAATTTTTATATTAAAAATTTTACCTCATGTAGGATTTGAACCCAGCACCTTCCGCTTGCCGGACGGACACTCTACCAGTTGAGCTAACGAGGTGTTCGGGTCCTCACAATTTGAATTGTCTCAAATACACATCTTAGAAAGAAATATGCAATTAGTACACTTCTTACAATCTGAAATCATTAAATAAATGCTTTTCTGCTATCAGTGTAATTTAATATGAGGCAATTTTTATATTAAAAATTTTTTTAATGATTTTGCTGGTCACTTTATCATCGTCAGCCTTCAATGATTCTTATTGCTTATAGAAAGAATTGCCTGAAATAATTGTTTTTCTGTCTTTTTCGAGGAAATACAGTTAAATAATATGTTTGGCTATTTAAACAAATGGTATATAAGTCTTTCTTAAGAAAGCTCCTGCACAGATAACCATTTTCATATTACTCACTTTAGAATCTTAAATAAAAAGAGAATATTTTAAATCTCGTATCATATAAACAGCCTTAATCTTGATTCTGCGTTCTAATGATGTAAATTGTGTTAATTCTCTTGTTAGAATATAACAGGAATATCAGTTTCTTTATATTAACAAAACTACTTTTTAGGCTTCGAATATTGCGATTTTCGACTAATTTAGAAACCATTCAAGTAAACATACGTTAAGGTAAATGAAGTCTAAACACCCACATAATTGATTGAATGAAATAAATAGAACGCCCATGGTTTTGAATCATTGCCAAGAATTTTATCGTATCGATTGGGGAATGTGAAAAGGCCAAAGAAAAAAGGGACCTGATTGACCGTCGTTATCGTTAAAATAAATAATAAAATCTGCCCTTAGAGTGGTGATATGCTATGTGCCTGCGTGAATAATTAAAATGGATAGGAAAAATGAAAACAGCATGAAAACCGCATCAGCGCTCTGTTAGTTATGCGTGCGATTCCCTTGACCATCGGGTAGGTTAGATAAGTGTCAAAATGTGTTAGAAAAGCCTAAAAATAAATCCATTTCGTCGGCGAAACGTATCGATCTATATACCGTAGTGAAACGCATTTATGTGTTAGTTGGCGATAAGTTTACTCTCTGGTGGTTTAAAAATAAACTGTACGTATACCACGGTAGTTGTGTTCGCAAAAGCGCGTACAGGATTATCCGCTCCATTACGGTACCGATCCGGACGCCAAGTGATCGCGCAACTTCTTATGAATGGAGATTTCTCGACAGGTTTCCATCTGTACCACGTGCCGTCGGCCGTGAAGATGAAACGAAAATTGCTTATTTGACACCAAAACGCGAATGTCGTATACAAGCAAGCATCATTTGAATGCTGCGCCGCACAGTGGATCGAAGTTGGTTAAAAATCTGACATAGCGTAAAAAAGCCAATCTTCCAGAATCATAATAAAATGTGTATAAGTGTATAGTAAAATAAGCATTAGATATGGAAATCACAATACAAACAAGTAGATTGACGGAATATCGAACAGAAGCAAGCCTGAAAGTACATGTTGGGAGATGTTACGCTAAGAGTGTATTTCGACCGTCCTCTTCAACTACTAAAATCTTTGGAACTAGAAATGATACGAAACTGCAATTTCCTCAGAATATACACTAACTATGTGTAATTCAACCGGCAAAATATTAGCAAATCATATTTGTAACTAACTATACAATTACCATTTCTTGAAGATGGTGTTCTATGACTCTAAATTTTAATTTCTATTAGCTTTTTAAAAAAATGCCCAAATTTGCCCAAAAAAAGGAAAACTGTTTTGTCATCTAGGATCCTTCTAGTACTTGCTCCAGCGATTTCAGCTGCTACTTCGCGCAACTTTTTGAAAAAAGGCATTTTGTTTATCGCATTACCGTTTCTAGCATTCACATAAATGCATGTTAATTAATATTTCTATCAAAAATTTGTTAAGTTATGCCATTTTAGTGACTAACATTCAATGTATGTTTCGTAATCTCTTAGTTCTCGGATCATAAAGGGTATAAACCAATTAGCGTAATTATGAATATCGGTCATATTCCTACATTATGAGATCGAATATGCTACTTCTTTAATATTCGCTGCACTTACTGTACCGTTGACATTGTGTTATAATATTAAGTTAGAATTGTGAAATGTGCTGTGTTAGCTTATAATAATCGATTAATAGAAGATAAACAAAATGTGGTATGTTTCTTTATATACTTGGTATGTTTGACTTCTTCGGTTCGCCTACACATTATAAGAGTTATTGTCCTACTAGTTGGATTGTGGCTAATATGAATACAAATTATGTTTTACTATAGATGCACATAAACAGAGAGATTATCTATATCATTATCATAAATGTATCAATGTACTTACTGGTTAAAGGTAATAAAAATATCACAGAAAATTAACACATCTACTCGCATAGTAAAAATATGTGGGGGAACAATACAAAATATTCTAAGTAAATTGACATTTGTCTCAAAATGATGATTCGACGGTAGTTCTGGGCTAAATCCATATAAACAAACATTTAAAAATACGTTCTGTGACAAACGATACAAGCATGTTTATATCCAGCTATAACAGCTTAAATAACCATCCTAGATGCAAATGTAATCAGAAGATTCGCCATAATCTGACAAGTGATTACTACAGGGAAAGAAATTGATTGCGAGAAGGAACAGATATCATTCAACATGTTACTTCTTATAGGCAAACTTACAGAAGAAGCTGCTGAAGCTCGAAATAAAGACCTTAAAAACTTCAGGGAAAAAGTAGCAGGAAATGCAACCGTTCAGCTACTAACGAAGATATTTTGAAAAGACTACTTATCACATTCGATCCATATATTTCCCATTCAAGACGAAAATTAAACGAACATACAAGAAGTGAGTTATTACCAGAAGCTGTAGAATTATTAATTCTTCACTGGCAAAATTGAAAATTGTGTTAAGTGAAAAGTGGGTACTGCCACTGTTTATCAACGATCTGTTATCAAGAGAGGTAAGCGAATTATTTTACTATACACAAAAACGTTTACAACATCACTGTTTAGAAGAAATTTCTATTAAAAACAGAGATACATAATTTTACAATATATATGCTCTTTATCTCTGCTTTAATGGTGTCGACACATTTAATCTATGAAAATACCAAAGCCCATGTTTCTATCTTAAATGTATTTGGTGATCACAATATTTTCCTGTTGCATAATATTGTAGTCTACATTATAAGTTCCATCACACAGAAATAGCTACGAAACTTATATCTATATCAACAAATACGCTATTTTTTCGATTTATGCAGTCTCATATACTATATACTTTTAGCTTTATTTTCATAAACAAGTAGTGACGGTACAACAATATTTTTTATACTCGATGTAATATACAACCTTACCTATTCGACAAAATTTTCTTTCGTTGATCAACATTAATTTTTAAGCAAGTTATTGCCATTTCAGTCAATGTCAGCTTTTTACCGCGTTTCGATCCACTGTGCGCCGGTGGATTTTAGTGTTTAAAATCTTGCTTCCCCGTCGCGAACACCGAGCGTTTAAATTGGGGCGCACGTCAGATCATTACGTCGCCCATCAACGTACAATTCCTCGATTATTATGAGGAATTTCTGGCATCGGTTCTTCCAAGCAGCCGCGACGCTATTCACTAGAAGATCTGATAAATTATTCGAAGTTTTGTCGTAATGCTTGAAGGGCGCTTTTCACAGACTTCCTATTAGTAATGAATAAGACCTTTGACAAAATGTACAATGTTGTTTCCTTACAATTTGAAAGAAGCCTCATAAATAATATATTATGGTAACTTACCACCATCAAATGAAAATATTTCTTTTCACTTGCAACCTCTACACCCACGTTATTTTTAATTACACGTTTGTTATTTTTTTACGGTGTTTTAACTTTTTTGTACACACCGCTTTTCTTTTTTTTAATGACTACGTAGTCTTTAAATAAATTCTGGTCCCCATTAGAATTTTGTTTTCTAAGGTTTTGCACATGGGGTATACATATGTTATGCTGCTTAAAGATTTGTTGGATGTCTAAAACCAAAAGGTAGAAAAACAACAATTGATATAAAAAATGCATTTAAGAAAATTGTATATCTATATACAGGTGTCTCACGAGGAACTACACTGTAAAAAAATTTCTAGTAAAATTACATGTAAAATCGTTGGTAACAAAGTTGCCTTCGATATTACAGGTAAATTTACTTCATCCAGTAAAATTGCTATCTACCAGTAAATTTCATACACTGATGTATTTTTCAGTTGTTCTGTAAAATTCATATGTAATATTTATATAAATTGTATATTTACCGAACAGTTAAGTAATTTTGGCATGTAATTTTATAACGAAGGCAGGTAAAAATACTAAGAAGGTGAATATTACAGGTGTAAATATACATTGCACAGAAAATTCCCTTGCATGTGTGATTCTGATTACAACCTTATTACTTTTTACAGCATACTGTAACTCGAATTAAATTCCTGTTTAGAGTGCCGATGATTCCAATATAAATTTGGTAACATTGAGGAATATAAATTGTATAATTTTACTTAGACATCACCATTAATATTCCGTAATGTTATCAAATACACATATGGATATCACAGGCTAGTATAAATAGTAATTTAATTAAAGGCAAAGTATCATTACTATAGGATTATAAAACATAATAAGTACTAAAACAATAAAATTCTTAGTTATTAGACAATTTTGTTGCAGCTTCAGAACTTGCAAAACGTCAATGTTGTTGAGTTATAGGAATAAAACTAATAGTGTTTTCGACTTATTGCACTTTACGCGTGGAGTATATCTATCTCCCTTACTAATATTATGTATTAAAATAAGATGGAAATACAATCAGTGGATAAAAGTGCAGTAAGTCGAAAACGCTATAAGAATAAGCAAATACATATTTTATTAATCTTCAGTAGAATAAAAAATATAAATTTCCTTTATCTGACATTTAATGGCTATTTCCGAACCAAATGCTATCAAATTCATTTAATTTTGCTCTGAAACAAAAAAAGAGAAACAAATGTTACTTCCATTATATTATTATATGTATATATCAGTAAATAAATCAAATGAAATTAATGTAAATAGGTACCTACAGCTTGTATATAATATTCCACTACAAGAAGGAAAAGATAAATATAATTTTTACTTATCGCAACACCCAATTGATGAATAATCATTAAAAACGACTACTGAATTATTACAGCCAAGTTATCTTTAAAAAGTCTCTTATACATTATAAAAAACGAACACAAATTGCATCATAGGTTTTCACAGTTCTCTACACCGGCACCGGGAGCAAGATCCTGAGATGCAATTACTGTAAATATAAATGCATTATTTCTTTACAAAAGTAATGTATTAAAGGTTTTGTTTTAAGTAAATAAGCTGTAACAGTTTAGCATTCGTTTTAATTTTAACAGTGAATCGTGAATAATAGTGAAATTTTTAATCAATTTGTGTTTATATTCATAGAGCAATAAATAATTTATGAAAACATTACGTTATGTTTAATATTGGCGTGTGTTCCATCATGAATCAGAATACCCTCCAAAGTATTAACAATAAGTAAAATCGGTGAAATATTTAAAGCAAAAAAGAATTGCTGTATTAACCACATGTGAAAATATATTAAAATGAGTATTTTTATGAAAGCATCTTACCTAATTCTTTTGCAATGCTTGAGGCAGCACACAAACAGGAACAATCACCCCAACTTGCGATTGTTTATGCGTCACCATAACTGACTAGAATTACCTACGCGCACAGGCAAATAACCCAATAACCAATCACATTGCGGCGTATGAATTTTGTGCATTTGAAGGTAATTTTACCCAAATATTCCAGTAAATTTTAGTAGCAATCGCAAAATATTACATGTTTTTTACAGTATTTTTTCTTTCCATTTTTATTACATATTAAAAGTACATGAAATAACTGTAAATTTTACCGAAACTTCTCTTTCCATCTCAAATATCCTGGAAAAAACAGGTAAAATAAGGTTTACATGATTTATCGTAGTAAATTCACAACGTTATTTCATGTAATATTTCCGATTTACTATAGTAAAATTACTGTAATTTTTTGCAGTGTACATCGATCGATATTTGAAAGAGTATACATTGTAAAATTCTGAAAATTTCGCAGTAGGTATACTAAAGCCGACATGCGCTATTGAATTAAAATATTTTTAATAATCTGACGCATCCGTTTCTAAGATAATTAGTAAAATGTGTTTATATGGTATATGAATGTAGCTTATGAATTTTTTTAAAATCTCATCCTACTTTGGTATAAGTGTCTAAGTTAGTCATGACCATTCGAGATGAAATGTCACTTACACCCCTATTCTGTAAGACTTCGTTACCGCGCAACTAACGTTAACATACGACATTTCGTTCATATAACGAAAATCGTTAGTTTTTGTATTCCATAAGATAAATCCGCAACGAAAGTTGTGATTATACGATCGATATTTAACGAAAGCTGCCGGGTTACCGTTACCTGGATATTAAATTAGTTATCCACAAACATTTATGAATTTGTATCTGAATTTTCCAATTATAATAATAATAATAATAATGTTTATTGTCTTTAGTCGTAAACAACGTAGACATTGTCAATATTATGAATACAATAAAATCAGAAATACAAAAGTAAATATTAAAAAAACAAAATAGAAAACAAAAGACAACAATAAAAGCAGAACCATTACCCGTCATGTCAAGTACTCATCAACACTATAAAATGAATGCTCATGAATATAGGCTTTCAATAGCTGTTTAAATGAATTAAAAGTACTAACTATCTTTATATGTCTTGGCAGCGCATTGAAGTAAACAGCACACCTGTAGTATGGGCCCCGCTCAAACAAAGTTGTTCTGTGAATCGGCACACTGACTTGACTATGAGAACGAGTTCTCATGTTGCTATACACATCGGCGTTTTTAATAAAGTAATTTTCGTTGCGCTTATAAAATATTAATAATTCATATAAATAGAGTGACCACAAGGGCAAAATCTTCAACTGCTTGAATATAGGACGACATGAGGTCATGGAGGACGCAGACACCATACACCGCAAAATCTTTTTTTGATATATAAAGAGCTTGCTCGCACAACTAGCCGAACCCCAAAAAATGAGACCATATCGCAGTCGAGACTCCACATACGAAAAATAAAACATTCGCAAAGTGCCAACATCCACAGTGCTTCTCAAATTCCTAACTCCATAATACGCTGAGCACAGTTTACTTAAAAGTGAGGTACAATGTTGCTCAAATTTGAGAACACAATCCACAGTCAATCCCAGAAACCCAACACTACCGCCAGTGGAAATTTGGTACCTATTCAAATAATTTCGTGTTTCAGCATAT